>WHYT01016580.1:0-48792 GCA_009806455.1 Tetrax tetrax | reverse complement strand
TCATTGATTAGTTTTTCTTTTTGGCCTGGTAAAATGATGGACATAGTTGTGCTAGAGAAGGGACTGAAAAGAGAAAATTTAAACAAATATGACAAATTTCTCTTGTGTTGCTCATGGGAGATGGTCGTTAATTAAATGCTGTCTTACTGAATACAATGATCCTGAACTGACCTACCAAAATTTAAGGATCATTTTGCCAACATACAGGGCAGGGGCTTTGTTACACAGACTGTGGGATCAGCTACTGTTCTCTGGGTGCATGTGCTTTAAGCATTGCATTACATTTTTCTTACTGCCTCAGTTCTAGATAATTTTTTGTGACTAAAAATGGATTGGGATGCTGCCTGCCTGGGCCTGGCTGCAAGTAATTTCTCAAGAGATACTTTTCTCAAGAGATACTGCGCTACTAGTCCTGGTATAAATGCAGCATTAGGAAAAGCACAAGGTCCATCCTTGTTTTTAAATTAACTTGGGAGGAAATTACACAGGCTGCAATTTGCCACATCATGAGCATCAGCAGAATAAAGTCATATAGCTCCATACTGCCCACTGGCCATCCTTCCAAGGGGGTGCCTTCCCTGGAGAAAGGACAACTTTGAAGTCATAGTTGTGTGTAAAGTCTGAAAGTAACCTGAAATTGGGGCAAGAAATTGAAGAGCGCAGAGAGGCTGAACAGCTGGTAGAAGTAATCCCTTCAGCCATCTCCCTTTTGTCCTCCTGTGCTCCTGTATCAGCACTCTAGAAAAGGGTGTTTGAAACCGTTGTAGAGGTTTTACCTGGCACAGCAGTGTAGCGGGGGTTCCCTGCCTGCAAGAGGATTGTGCTGGTACTATTCCCACAACATCAGGGGAAAATTTAACTGTGCCTCTGTCTTAGTTTTTGCATCATTGTTGTAAGGTGGTAAACTCACTTCACACTAATCCCAGAAATTTGTTAAAGACAATGAGATAAAATAACTTGCCCATTAAAGACTGCAAGAGTGGTTTCAAAAGAATTGCTGCTAGCAATTTTATCAGCTAAATGAACAAGAGCTTCAGTTTCCACTGGCTGAAAGCTTGTCAAGGATGTGAGCTATATATTCCTACTTCCCCTAAGACAATTCATATTTTCTGGAGAAAGATGCAGTTTCCCAGGCTGTCACTATGTCTCCTCTTTCAGCACTGTTGCTTTAAACCCTGAATTTCGTTACCGTCCCTCAGCTTTTGTTTCAGTGATAAAGCTGATGGGTACAGAAGATCTCCTAAATGTAGCGCAGTTCCTTTTGTGAATTGAATTGATCTGTGATTTTTGCATTGAAACCTGGCAAGCTATTTTGTCATGATTGCAATTTGAGCGTGAATTCCTTCAGATCCTGATTCGAGAGCTGTAATACTACATGAAGTGGAAATGACAAATATTAGAACAAGATTTGTGATCCAGTTCTTGTAAAATTCCAGTTTTCTTGAAGTATGGGCTTGATATTTCCAAGTGTCTATTTTGTTTGACTTCTTTTGGATTCTATCTGATACTACAACAAATAGTCTGCTTATAACTGCTACTAGCTACTTCATAATTGTGATATGGATAAATAATGATAGCAGGTGAATTTTTGGTATAATACAATTATATTGACTTTTGTTTCTAGCTTTGATTTTAAAGAACATCAAGAGGATTTGTTTAAAAAAATGAAAAAGATACTTTTGACAATGGGAAATCCCTTTGTGCAAAAGCTGGAAGTGCACTTGCCTTTCCTAGGAATGAGGCTGAGAATACAGCTTTAAAAGACTTAATAAGACCTTCAAAGCAGGCTTACATGGGGATATTTGTGAACAGGCTGAATGTAGGTTCATGTATCTGAAAGGAGGGGCTGTAATTTACACAAACTGGAATGCTGGAGAACAAAATAATGTAAAAAATGAAGACTGTGCAGTAATACAAGACTCTGGAAAATGGAAGGATGTTAATTGTTCAAATTCATGTGCCTCAATTATTTGTGAATTCTTGAGCTGATGAACCTAAGAAAACCCAAAGTTGTTTTTCTCTCAATTATGTGGTTTATACGAAAGATTGATTCCATAAAGATGCCCTGGAGTAACCAGAACCAGAGTGATATTTATAATTGTTTTTTCTTTGATATTCATTTTTTAATCTCCTAAGAAAATAACAATTTAATTACAAATTTTTTTTTTTCAATCATTATGAACTAAATTGTGTTTATCATAGTGGTAGTAAGGCTAATAAGTTATGGCATGCTCAGCAGACTGGTTGTTATACTCTCCTATGAGTTCCTTGTAAATGAAGCATTTTTTAATAATTGTGAAGCTAATGAAAAAAATTATATATTCTGTCTTTGAGCTGAGCTGTAAACTTGGAGGGATTACTCTCCACATGTTTCTTCTGGTGAGTCCCTTTATCATATGAATAATGGACAGTGCACATGATCCTATGTTATTTCAGTATTTAGTGTGATGGCTTTGCTCCTAGTGTGCTTTTCCTCTAGTTCTAAAATAGACTGATAATGATCACTTTTAGAGCCTAGAGTGGCATTTGTCGGCTGGGTACAGAGGTGCATTGCACATAAGTGACTACTGACATGCAAATAATTTATTTTTTTGAAGTGACGGCTATTTTCATGCTGTTTTTTCCATGCGATGGGAAAATTAAATGTGCTGTAACTATAAAGAGGAATAAAATAGGAAAACATCCAGCCAAGTTGCTTTATGCGCAGTAGATCATAAGAGAACAAGATCTTTTTTGGCACTCTATAGGCATCATTTGAAGTACAGGAGGTATAGGTTGAGATTTAAATGCAGTAGAAAGCAGAAGATTTTTGTCTTAAATTAAACACAAGACCCTACTGGTGAAATGTACTGCAAGTGGAATTTAGCTCATGCAGGAAAACAGCAAAAGGCCTTATTTGGTCCTTAATGTGAGAGAAGTGATACCATAGGCTTTTATGATTTTTTTGATGGGAGTTTCTTTCACCTCAAGTGGACTACAAAAAGGTGAACTACAGACTGAATTAAGTAGGAATAGGTGAATATCATGACAACAAAGCCCAATGCTGAAAGTTTGACAATCAAGATAAGTGTTTACATGCTGGTTTTAAGTTTTTGACCATGGGAGAATAGAAGATTCTCAATTCCTCTTCCACTTAGTTTAAGACATGTAAGCTAAGTACCTCTACAGAAAGGAGGCCTGTGTCTACACTGGCAAGTTACGTGGGCCCATGGGAACAGAGGAAGGTATAGAGGAGCATTTGGTGCACAGCTCATCTGTTTTATAGCTGCTATTTTCACTGCCTAATCCCATGTCTACCTTTGTAAGTAATGACATTTCTTTGCTCTGCACCAGGTGATACAGCTATAGTAAAAAAGCAATTACTGAAATTGGTGAAGGGTATGAATTTCCTAGAATATTATTTATTTGCATCATGTTCTCCTTGTTATTACTGGTAACGTATCTTTGCAGTTCTCAATTGAACTACACTCCTTTTCTTCATTAATTGGTGTCCTGCAGCTATGAAGACAAGAACTTTTTAAACTTTTCCTGGCAGTTTTTAATAAATATTTATTATATGAAAATGCAGGATATGGTGCAATATTTAAAAGACAAATTTGGTTTAATTTAGGATAGGACAAGAAAGATGTTCTAGAGAGTAGGTACAATCCTGTTGTGCTTCCAGGTTTAGGGATCAGTGGTAATTCAGTCTCCAATGCATTTATTTGGAATGATTACATAAGTCTACTTTGAGATTGTATCCAAAAACCACTGTGGTATGTTTTGTGACCATTTCATTTGGAGCCAGACTAAGATGTGTGATGTCCCCAGTGCATCAGCCAGTAGGTTACAATCACTAAATTGCTGATTTGAAAAGATTTGGAGTAATATTTTGCAGATGTGAATGGTTCTGTTCTTTCAACTGAAGTTTTTTAGAAATGCTATTCCTAATTGCCATGTCAGTCACTCTGAAATGTAAGTTAGACTAATTTTTACATTATTTTGCCCAGCAAATCTCCAATACAATTGTTTGAAATTTATGAAGCTTCTTGTAACTTTTTGTTAAGATGGTTTGTGTTCAGAGAGCACTAGACATCATTCAAATGGGATCTATACAAACTGCAAAACTGTTGGCAAGTGCAAAAATATTCTTATGCTAAAAACACTGGGAGTTCACGAAAGCAGAATGGGAGAACACTCGTGCAGTATGCTTAGTTTCATACAGTCCAAAGTTATCAGATAACTAACTTTTTTACATACATGAAAGCTGTAGTTGGCCCCCGCAAGGGTGGTATAAATAGCAAATCTGAGCTGTGTTTCTTGAATCTGCTTGAAGTAAACACTCAGCTCATTTCTTGGGTCTGAAGCTCTTGGGCTTCACTGGTATTACTTCTCCTGCTCCCAGTATTCCCTGTCTTGTAGGTTTACCCTGGTGTAAACCATCTCAAGGAAAATGGTTCCCGAGCTGAAACACCTCCTGTGCAGAAGGGAAGCCACTAGCTTCCCTTCCTTTCTACAAAACCAAACTCTGCTCCGTATTACACTTATGAAAAGGCATCTCTGGTGGAGTTGCCCTAGAAATGCAGCTGTGCAAGTGAAAGTATAGGTCTGTTAGTCTGGGCTTACCCAGTAAACTGTCCTGTCCTGAACCATTGCTCGGAGCAGAATGGCAGTGCTGAAATCTGTGAGCTTTGGCAGGCCATTGCATGGGAGCAGGCTGATCTTCTCAGATGGGACAAAAGTACAGACGGCAGGAACAAGACCTGGAAATAGACAATGAGCTTTTATTTAAACTCAGCAAGATACTGTCAGATGTGCACCAAGTTCTGACCTTTCTCACCATGTATTTTAGGGACACATTTTTTCAGTAGGTGCCGAAAAGGGAGAAGGAGTTTGAAATTGCCTTCTATTATGTCCCAAGAAGCTTAAATCAGCATCCCTGATGACCACTTAATTTTGTATTAATTATAAACTAATCTGTATTTGCTCTTATACCCCTGATTATAACTATCTCATTTGGTGCTAATATGACCTCCACAGAGTTTCTGAGTAATTCAGGATGAGAGCAGCATTTGTTAATCAGCTGGTGGTTTATCTTTCTAAAACATAGCACAATTTCAGGCTAAGTACAGGCTCAGGAAGAGGTATCCTGTCATATGTGAAAAAACACAATCTCTGAAAAGCTCTTTTCCTTCTCTTTATTTTTCAAGTGGCAATTTTCAGTGGGAAATACAAGGTGGAAACAGGAAACTATTTCAATCAGTAGCAACTTGTACTTACTGCTTTACTTTTTAATTAGAACACACAAATATGGGGGAAGGGATGGTTAACTTATGCTCAGAGCAGAAAAGTGTCCTTTGCTCTGGCTTGTTCCCTGTTGTGAAGCCATCACCCTCTTCTGTGAATCATGCAGGGAAGTGGGTTTAGCGCTGCCAAAGTGGCTCTGCCTTTTGGCCTAGCAACTGGAGACATAAGGAAAGAAAAATTCCTAGTTTGTAGTTTGGCAATAACGCTCAAGAGAATAAATAATGCAGGAGAGCCTGGAAGCCTAGGCGCAGTCTCATATCTCTTTTAAGCTGCCTGCCAAACCTCTCAGCAGTAGCAGCATGACTGGATCCTCTGTTATCTCTAGGGAATTAATTTATCCTGAGGCACCTACAGTTAACATCTCTTTTTATGGTCTGTGACTCTAGTGAGGTTTCAGACATTGGTAGCTTGAGCTGTTTAGATCAGTGCTTCAGGGTAGATAGTTGTGAGAGCTTTTTCCTGCCTGGCTGTGTGCTCTGGTTTGTTGATGTCTTCAACTAGCAGTGCAGTTTGTCCCAGAGAGCTGCGCTGGTGCATTAATCCCGCAAGAAGCTTCTGGCAGGTTTGCAGTGGGAGGAAGACTCTACAGTGTCTGATTTGCATCCTCTTCCAGGGTGTTTAAATACAGATAAAACTTCAAGCCAGCTGAACTAAGTATACAGAATGTGAGAGCAGCAGTCAATCCACACGTAGGTGTCTGATTTCAAAGAGCCTGTGTGTGCTAATGTTGGGCTTCATGGAAGCAGGCCTGCAGCTCAGCGGTGCAGCAGAATGAATGTCAGTGTTTCACTGCAGCCTTAAGAAAATATTACTGCAGAGCTGCAAAAAATGTGTGTTGCTTAGCCTTAGTTTGGTCTCTTATTTACCCTGTTGTTTGAATACTTAAGGCAACTGTATCATGATGAGTCCCAGTTGTTTACATCCCTAACTGCCCTGCTCCATCTCACAGCTTGTACTTGAACGACTTTGAGAGATTCACTGAAGGCAGTGAAAAGGGAAAGGAGGGATTAAACAATCTGGTCCTGCTGCCTTGTTGCGGCTTTCCCCATCAGGCTTTCTGCACTCTCTTGAGAGACCTCTGGACAGCATCACTCCCCCTTGCTCCCATCTGCACTGTTGGGCTACAATTCTTGACCAGCTTTGCCTTGTGCTTAAGATATGAACGCAAAAAAGACTCTGTGCAGTCTTCCCCCCGGCCCCAAGAATTATTCCCAAGCATGTTTTTGAATCAAGCTTTGGTTTTGATACAAAAATAAAAGCTAAACTACTCCTAGCTGCTTTAGCTGAGATGGGCACAGCATTTCACCAAATTTAGTTGGAAATCCTGAAACCTCTCAAGCAACATCAAAATGAATACATTGGTTGCTCTCCTATCTCCTACCTTGCACTTTATGGATCCAAGACACCTGTGCAAAGGTGTCCCACTTGGAAGTGGTTTGATCAATGCTGCTTTGCCTACAGATCTCAACCTTTTAACCTCTCTGTCCTCTTATGCCCTCTCCACTCTGCTTAGGTCGCTTATATGCATTCATGGAAGCAAGGTGAAGAGGGTAAATATAGGAAGAGAGAAAGGCAAGAGGAAGAAGTGGTGCATTTTTAAACCTTTTTACCTCTTTACTGTTTATTATGGAGTGCTACAGCTAAACTGAAAAAAAAAAAAAAAAAAAAAAGGGGGTTATTAATGGTACTTCCTAACCCTGCTAAGTAGATCTTTTATTTGTGCATCAAAAACCAGTAAAGCAAGTACTATCTTGAAGCCTCAGGTTGCCCTCTATGTTCTGTTATTTTCTAGTATGTAGTTCTTAGCTTACAGCTGCAATTGCCAGCATTTTGAGAATATCAGCTTTCATTTTCAAGACTAAAGTGCATTTCTAGCTTTCATGACTAATGGTGAAAAAAAAAGATTAAAAGCCTTTCAACGGGAAAGTTCTACAAACAAAGTGGAAATATTTGTTTCATTTTAATCTCATGTTTTAAAGTCTATCTTAAAGCAGAACCTGTATTTTTAACAAATGGAGATTAAGTGTCAGGAACAGTATGACAGGACTCTGTATGGCAAGAAAAGCTGCCAGCTCATGGCAAAACAGCAGTTATAAAAGCTATTTAAGAAATGTTTCAAATGTTGTCTACAACGCTTAAGTGTATTATATATCACTTCACTGAAAATTGTATACACATTCTGTCTCGAGTTACTGGGAGCTCTCCTGTGGTTTTGAATGCTGCAGCCCTGAAGTTTATCTTTGTCAAATGCTCTCAGAATAGTTCTGAATTTGGCCTTTATTCTGGCAAATGGAGTGAGTCGTTGGAAAGTATAATAGTTTACATCATTTATCTCTGTTACAGTGGCACAGTATGTTACTCTGGAGAGGTAAAAGAACATAAAAGATGGAAATTATTGGAAAATTGAGCCTCATATCTGTGGAAACATAGCTGGCAAAATAGATGCTAGAGAAATGCAGTGTACCGTTTGGATGGTAACACTGGTACTGCAACAGTCAGGAGCATAGTTGTTCTCTGCAGGTTTTGAAAACTAATTTTTAAAGTTAATACTTAAAATCCACTTCAGCTGCAGATGACTGTCCGAGATAACAGTGGATATGGACGGACCGTGTGAAAGGGGCACTCTGTGTACGCAGCAGCCTGGGCTCTGCGCAGGGCTGAACGCGCATCTGAAAAGGCACAATCAGGAAAAGCCTGAGCTGCGCTTATTTTCTAGCTGGAACTCCTGAGATAGTCTGGTAAGACAGACAAGCAATGAGTCTGCTTTAAAAATAAGCATATTTGGAGCGCTCTTGTGTAAATTCCCATTCCTGACAAACAATCGTATTCCTGCCTGGCAGCTGCTGATGTTGTAGGCATGTCTCTGTCTTAGTCCATTCCCTACAAATGAAGGTTATAAGATACCATAGCCTGCTTTTGTAGAGGGGATGCTACAATCTGCTTCCCTCTCATGAACATAGACAAGAATATTCAGAGAACAGGCGAGTATATGACTGGCGATAGGCATGAGAAACCACTGAGGGTTTCAGGAGATTGTGGAAAGGCAGGAAAAGGCAAAAGAAATGAAAATATTATTAGTAGGACAACAGCTGCTCCAGGGATTTAGCATAATTATCTGGGGCTGTTGGTCTAGACCTTTAGGTAAACTTCACTGCATTTGTGGCATGTGAGCAGCACTGATGAGGTAATTGTTTTAGGTCAGTACTTGTTTGGAAGCTCATGTCTCTGCTAAAATGAATGGAAAAAAACAGTCAACAAAAAGGGTACCCATCATTGTGCTGCTCTTTATATGTCCAGAACAGTACAGACAGGCCAGCAATCTGTAACAGCTTTCATAATCACTGCTGTGCAAATAATATCTGAACGAGATAATGGCTATGCAGTTGCATTATATGTACATACGTTGGGATCTGAGACAGGACACCTGCTCCTTACCCAGGCAGTGAGCGGCCTGAACATGCAGGAGCTAGATTTCTGCATGCCAGCCTCTGAGAATTATTCCTTAGATTGAAGCCATGAGTGAATACCAAACCAAATTTAAGCATAAATAAATAAACAAAATGCATGAGGTAGCTGAAATGGTTATTAATAATTTTGTAGTTTCTCTTGTCTTATGAAAAAAAATAAAGTTTATGCTTCAAAACTGCATATAAAGCTGCTATAAAGGCTGTAAGGAGTGACCCGTATAGAATAACAAAATTATATTTTATTAGTTAAGTAGTTGACATCTTGGTTATTGCATTTCTCAGGGTTTTTAAACATTCTCTCTGATTTGTCATGCAAGCTAAGTCTGCTGTGTTTTAATAACCTATTAAACAGTTTCAGTTTGAATCATTCTGGCCTCAAGCAATACTCAAGATCTCCCAGCCTCTCCAGAGAAGGGCTGTAGGGCTCTGTTCATTCCCTTTTGTTGTCTTTCTGTTTCTCTGGGTCTTCAGCTATTCCTTGTTTTTTCTCTACTGGATGAACTCCAAGGGGCTTTAATTAGTTAGCTAAAAAAGAAAATGCACTGCAGACTTGAAAGAAACAGATGGGAGTGTGTTTCTTCATGCAACTTGCACTACAGGTTGCAGTGGCTTGTGCCTTGGCGTAAGGGAAATGCTAACAGTGCTGTTACCCTAACCAACGATTGACTAGCCCACCTTTTTCTCTCTCAGTATCTGATTAGAGAGAATTTCCTCAGACCTTCCTTTTCCAAGTTTTCCCATTCCTTACTGTTTTCACTTTTTTCCTCAATGTTTATATTTTCCCTCGTTCCTTACAGGAATCTTCCAAGAATATTTCTACACTGAAGCCTCTGCAATAACTGCACCTTACATAGTTTGAGGTCAGCTCAGGTATCAATGAAAGGTTAAGGAGATTAATCTGCTTTATCAAGGACACCAGTCTATAGCCATTCCTTGGCATCTCAATGCTCTCTGTCCTGCCAGCAGCCGCGGTGGCTGCAGGCCGCACGCCTGCGCCGCGTTACGCGGCTGCAGCAAGGCAGAGCGCAGTGCAGCAGCTGAGCACAGCGAGGGCTGGGGTCCTGATGCACCGCTCGCTGCTGCTGCTTGATCCCCCCGGTCCCTGGGGAGCGAGATCCACTGCTCCGGAGGGGAAGCACAAAACCACCACACTGAGCTGCAGGAGCTGGACCTCACCAGCCCCGTCAGGTGCTCAGGAGCTCTGTTTTTCATGGAAACTGAAATAATGAAGTTCCTTCATAGCTGTCTGCTGCCAAAGAGATAGAAAGTGTTCCTCTTTACCCTTGCACTAACTTGTATCTTAAAAGGAGCCATTACAAAAGGAACTCATTCAGTATATTAAATGCTATATGCTTCAAACAACGCAATCAGCTAAATCATATGGAATTTTGTGTTCAGTCTCCTGAAAAGTTCTGTGCAAAATGAAATTCTGTAATACCTGTTGTCTTAATTTTCAGCTCATAACAGCAATAACTATGATATGTGGTGTTTCCTGGGAATTCATTACCAGTTGGAGTTCCTTCAGTAAGATGCAGAGCAGCATCATTTTACTGTGACCATCAGACCTTAACAGCAGCTTGGTGAGTTTATTATTTTCATTTCTAACTCTCTGTTTTCTGCCATGTGTTTTCAACAACAAGTTTCTCCCAAGGACTTTCAATTTCAATTACAAATAAAATGTTGACAGTGCTTTTGGATGTATGTTGTAACACTTATGTTAGATGGACCATTTCCCAGCAGTAACAATGTAATAACAGCTTAGCAGGATTTTTTTGCTATCTACAGGCTAGATTATCTTTATTTTAAATTGATAACAAGGGCCAGGTGGCTGTTTATAAGGGCAAGATATGAATTACAAGCATATGTATCCAAGGCAGTGTTGGCCAGTTCAAGCATAAATTGTTTCCTGTTACCACTTTTGATAGGAGAGACATTACAGTTCACCTCCATGAGAACACAATATGGCAGGACACCTCTGTGATTACTCTTTGCACTATTTCTATTTAAAAAGACAATATTTACTCTGTCATGACACTGCTAATTGATATCACAGTAGGTAATTTTGTTGTGCTGTTGACCAAGGATTAGGAATCCTCTCCCATCCTGCTATGTAGTATTCCGAGAGGGATGCGTGCTTAGCAGGGAAGATACAGGAGGAATTATAGAGTCTGTAATATGGCCTACCAGATAGAAAACTGAATTAATGCTTTGGAAAAAAGAGGACTTCCTCAATGATCCTAAGGATATCATCTCTCTAAACCTTAGTTTCTCTAGCTGTGAAACAGGTAAGACACAGACCTTCTGGAAATCATTATTAGGTTGTCAAGAATGAGATTATTTTTTTTTTTGTTCTGGTTTTGTGTTTGTTTCTAAAAGGACAAGATAGAAGCTGATTACAGTATGGTTAAGTTTTTGCTAAACCTGGAGAGAGAATATGGGAAGGGAGAAGGGAGAGTTCTTGTCCTGCCTGAACAAAGGAAGAAGGCTTTGTCTAGACACCTGCCATGTTATGTCAAAGCAGGAGCTACTTGCTGCCTTTGTTTTAACATACTCTAGTTGATTTTCTCTCTCTTTTTTTTTTTTTTTCTTCAAGGCATAGAAATAATGGTTCAGTTAAAATTACTTGTCTAGCAACTTGGTTACCATTTTGATGTAATGCAAGAGGCTGCTTTGCTGATGTCCTGTAGTATGCTGTAGTTTAAATCCATTGCTTCAAGTATGAAAAGGAAGGAATCAGATATAATCTGAAAACAAAGGACAAGTAGTTCTTCTATTAACATAATTTTAATGTTATAACTTTTTGGCAGGAGAGAACTATGCCTGTTTTCTTTAACAAAAGCTCTGTAAAACCTGGTCAGTCCTTTTCTTGATAGTATAATTTGAATTTGCTTTTCCTAGAATGGAAAATAGATTGAAAGGGATGTGGATTTTTTAAATGAATTGCTCGAAGGCTTTTTTTTTTTTTTTTTGTCTTCGTAAGCTTGCATTTTCTGTACTTTGCAAGAACAATGCTATGCAAGGGCTGTTTGGTACAATCTGTTGGCACCAGCTTTTTAAAATCCGCTCTGTTCCCCATCTCTGCTGCGCTCTCTGTATTCATCATTCCTCCTCCTCCAACCACCTGCTTACACTTAAACCTAGAAATCTCTGCTGGGATCCATTCCCCAAAATAACAGTGTATTATTAAGCTGTCAGCATGTCACTGATACCATGTTTGTTCATAAATATAAATATGTCTCATCAGTAATTATATTCGTCCTGTAGGATGCTTATCCTCAAGCTAAAGTGGCATAGGTCTAGAGTACACACAGCAATAATACAAATTTGAAGACCTACCCACAGCAGAACTTGTATTCTTTCATTATTAGCATTTTTCATTCTATTCCTGCATCAACACACTGTGAACTAGCATAAAATTGATTTTATCAGTGTTTCTTGTTTTCCAAAGGCAAGGGGACTTGTTGACCTTCCCATGTTTACTGTTTGGATTTGTCTCAATAAAATTAGACCACAGGTGGGAAGGAGCCAGCACTTTAGCCATTGGATTGTTTCATTACTTAATAGGTGACATATGTTTAGTTCCCTGTATTTCTGATGAGGGCTTGAGCTGATCCTAATGAGCCTGCTTAAAACTGACTATAGGCACCTAAGTCTGGATGATTTTAGGATTTGTAGCAGCAAAGCAGATAGATTACAGTGGAAACATTAGACAAATTAAAAAAAAAAATGTTGTTTTTAACAAGGTAAAGATGGAGAATTGACCACATCTGATTACCACACAGATGCTGTGCCAAGGGCAAGCTCAGAGAGCTGATATCAGGAACTTGCAGCCCAGTGACTCACTTTAGATTAGTGTCTCACAGATTGCTAAAATAAACTAGTGTGGCTGTACAGCAGTGCATTTTACGTGATGGAGTGTGGCATAGCTTGATGCAGATTAGGCTATGATAAGGTTCTTAGTAATCAGCTCATTTCAGAACAGTGTGCTGAGCAAAGTGGAGAGTTCACCTTGTTTTCTGAAAACCAGAGGTTTGAAGGCTATATCAAATTGGTTCTGGTTTTGAAACCAACTTGGCAGTTATTAGTTTTCAAATTACTTTTTTGAGGGTAGTATGCACAGCTGCTATATAAAGAAGCAGTCTTCCTGGGTACACAGTGTCTTTGAAAATCAGATTCCTTTTTTTTTTTTTTTCTCAAGTTCTCCTTTGCTAAGAGCTGAGCAGGCCACTGTGGGGATTGAGTTTAATTTGCTGGCATTAACAACACAGCATATTTAATATATTAGGGGACATCAGAAGGAATCTTAATGTTCTACTTAATGACAGAAAGCAGGATGTAGTATCTGGGGCCCACTGAAACAATTAGAGTTCCCTGGCTGGGTTTTGTGGGTGTTACCCACCTAAAGATCTTTAGCTATTACCACACAGGTTTACCTGTAAATTTCAGAATACCAAGCCTCATAGCTATTCTACAGGAGTGTCAGGTTGCAGAAAAAATATTTACTTACTTTCTTCCTTAATCTACTATGTTTACTTTCTCTAATTCTCTGCCACATAGCTGGGGAAAGTAAATCTAATGACTAAGTAATCTCTCAGGTTGGATTATGATTTAGATTTCTTATCAGTTTCCATAGTGTAAGTATAATCTCAGTCGTGGGAGAAGAACTGTTGTCAAACGTACACTTCTTTGAAAGTTTTGGTAACAGATAATAATTTATAAACACTTTCCTGAAAGGGCAGAGATACTGTGTAGCTGGTGGGGCTTTACCGACTTCCCTGATTAATGTTTCAATTATTTTTTTTTTATTTTATTATAAACTGTGGTAGGTGGAAGAAATAGTACACATCTGCAAAGACTTATCATGTTCACGTACTAAAGCTGCATGTATATTCATGGGGAGGGATGTATATGGGCAGCAATACCACAGAACAGTATTAACCATTGCACCCATTACCGAGTTACCTAGAAACTGGATTTATGGGAGATTGTGTTCTGGTAAATTAGATCCCTAAGAACTTGGGCACCTGATAATTTAAAATACTTCTTCCCAAAATCTGGATCCATTAAGTTCCATCATATCTTGCAACTGCAAAAATTTCTTAGATCTATAGGTACCCCAGAGGTCTGCTGCCATTCAGAAATAGAATTACCCACATCTTGATTGTGACAAGTTGCCTGTTATCTGTGCTGTTGCCAAACCACAGCAGGACTCAGGAACAAGGTATACTATCTAATCCACATCTTATCTTATACACTTAACACCAGTTCTTTTCATCTACCTCATTTAGACTACAGGAGGAAAGAGTTTCAACTGGTGGGTGTAGAGCCTTTGCAAAATGACTAACCTGCACTCAAAGCTGTGCTGCGTATCAGGTAGACAAAGGACTTGAAGAGATATTGTTTATACCATACATTTGTTCGTGTTAATTGACAATGTGCTAAAAAAGGACACTGGTATCTCCTCAGTCTGTTGTGTTTTGGGGGGGGGGGGGGGGGGGGGTTTGTGAGGGAGGACAGACCGTGCTGAGCACTTTTAACTGCAGGAGGAGCCTTGTGGTTGTGAATTGAAGTGGATTTAAGTCACTAAGCTCCTTCTACAGGAGATGCTAAACATATTTCTTCCTTTGGTATTTACTCTGAGCTAGGTCAGCCAGTTGATATTAGACATCTCTTTATTTGTTGAACAAGGAGCCTCAAGATGTTAGCGTGCAGCTGTGAATTCTGCTGGGTAGAAAGACACTATATTTAGTGATCATGACAAAACTTAAGTAGTTTTAGTGAAATACAAGTGAAAAGTAGAAGCTAATCTAAGAGACCACAGTCTAAATCAACAAAACAGAGAAAAGCTGTGACTCAGAGGTATTTTTGTCTTATAGGTGAGGAACTGAGGTATTAGCTTGCTGAAGTTCATAAAACAAACCTTAATGTCTTTAGAGTAGAAGGCATCAGAACCAGAAGGAAGTTACTCATGAGATCCCAATCTTTATTGCTGAGAAAGCAGAGGACCAAAGTATCTGGTTTATTTTTTGCTTGAAAATGTTGTCTATTTGAGGATTTTGTGCATGTATGCAAATTTTTGCAGGAGCCATCTCTGACCAAGTGGGGATCAGCTGTACTCTTTATGCAAAAGAGACTAGATGCTCACAGAAACATTAAGCATACACAGCTAGAAAATGATATAAAGGTAAGTATATCAGATACACAGATAAGAAGCAAAGTTTAGAATTCTAATTATCAGGTCAGACTCTATCAAGAGCACTTTTCTTTCTACAAAAGCCACTTGTGGTCACATGCCATTTTTGCTTTTTAAAAACAGGAAAAAATTTTTAGAACCACCAAAGGTTTCTTTAAATTTTTATACATTTTGTATATGTCAACAAATCTGGAGTTATCTGTTAGTTCTAGGCTGTATTTTTCTACAACTTTGGCTTTCTGTTCTCAAAAAGAAAAAGAAATTTCTCAACCCTTAAAATTGTTCTCAATATTTGCATAATAAGTGTGTAAGCAAAACTAAAAAGGCTCATTCATGCCCTCATTATCCAGTCTCCACTTCAGTGGTGTCAGCTAAGAAACATGACACTATATAAAGGGGACTTGTGTGAACTGCTCTTTCATTTCACTTTGAAGCAGAAGGGTAAGTTGAATTTCTTTTTAATGAATCACAAGGAACTTCAGCTAGAGGGCAACCTGTTCCTTTTCATTTCCATGGTCATATTTACATTTTAAAATTAAATTTTCTTTTCTTAGTATTTTTCTTACTTTGCTTATATTAACAATTTTACTAGATGAGGAGATGCCTAAAGGACACCAGATTGTAATGACCGATGAAGGTCATTAAAATTGGATTAAAACTGAAGAGCTGTTTTTTCCATTTTGCTATATAAGTGATCAGGACTATGACTCTGCATCATAATCCAATTATGAGCTGGATGCAGTAGTCCGTTCAAATGTAATTCCCTGAACGATCACTACCGGATGAACAGTATCTGTTGTAATTGCATTTCCTTATCTCAGGGACACACGTATTCCTAGCCCCCTAAGGTAGGTTTCTGTTAGAGCCTTTAATAATCGGCTCTCTAAATCATTGGCCAGCACTGTCAGAGTGTCTGCTAGCCTTCAATGAAGGCTAAACAACTTGAGACACTTCAGACTGAACACATGAAACTCAACTGTTAATACAGCATGGCTGTTATCAGGTGTATTTGAAATTTCCACTTGTTAAAGTGGAAATTCTTAACCATGAGGAACAGACACTGCTATTACTTAAACAGATTCTATATGCAGCAAAACGCTGAAATTTATGACATAATTGGATGTTCTTACCTTCAAGGGTATGGTCCCACTGAATTTATTTTGATGAGACTTTCCTCTAGAAAAACAAGTGAACTTTGCCCTTAAAAATAGTTGGCATTGATGCAGATTTAGAATAATGTGAAAAGCCTTCTATGACAGAGTCAGTCTGGAAGAAGTAAACAATTCCTTTCTTTAAAAGCTCAGTCCAGTTTTAGTGTATCCATTTAATAAATGCTAATAATAATCTGTTATTTTAATTCTGATTGGCATTTATGCTTTGAAACAAATTTATTTTTTTAACTGATGAACTCGGGTGGTTGTAATCTTGTGGCATTCAAACCAGCCAAGATTTTATTCTCCACTTTAAGTGGAGTTGGATTTAGAACGTATTACATGTCAATTAAAATGGTCTTGTCAATTCTGAATTTTTTTCAGGATGCAAGTTTTTTAAGAGAGTGTAGTACATGATCCTCTCTAATTCATGCCAAAAGAGAAGTGAAGTCATGGGTATTAAGTTATGTCGTATATGAAAGTCAACCCATCTGGATCATCTCATTAGAAAAGCATACTCATTTCTGACATCTTTATCTCATTATTTTAACTGAATGATGCCAATAACTAGCTAACTCCATGCCATAGAGTCTTATAGTCCCTCAGTTCAGATTTTATAACCACACAGCCTTACCAATGCTGCACACCCACTAGCTGCATTGTAAATCCCTGATCTATAGTTTCTGAGTGCTTCTCAGTCATGGTATCTTGGCACTGAGATTATAACCCTACTTAATGTTATATCTAAAAGGATAAAATAAGATTAATAGGCTTATTGCCAACCGACAAAAATGCATTTTCTACAAGACTAACTCTGACATTTTCAAGCTTGTGGAATTTTATTCAAAACAAGATAAGAATGTCAATTGAGCTATAAAATTTAGCCTGTGTGTAAAACACTATCAGTCTACTTATTTCAAACCAATGTGCTTAAATAGTACTATGCTTAAAGAGATTGCTAACTAGCTCCAAACTATCACAACAACTGCTGTAACAGATTGTGCCTTTCAGGTTGGCAGTATATGCATATATGTTTCATTGACTGATTACGGCCCTTACAGACAACTAATGGCTAAGCATGATCAGTTACATCTGAGCCTGTCATTTCTCAAGGATTAGTCCAACAAATAGTCAGTGATAACAAAAAAGGGATGATTTGTCTTTACTACTTCTAAATGTGTAGCTGTCATTCTGTACTGAGCATACCAATCTGTATCAGTCTAGAAAGTTTTGTATATAAGCTATGCAATAGTAGCAAAATAAAGCTGGGAAATCCCTTACACCTAAAATGTAGACATTATTTAAATAAGGAAAGAATGTAAATTTCAAGAAAGGATTAATTGGGGCAAGAAAAAAAAATGTTCAATCATATGAGCCAATGCCTACAATTTCTTAGCGAATTGTTGCCTGACAAACATGTGGGTTTTCTTACAGCTGGCCTGAGCAATCATGTCTTACTCATCCTATGTGCTCACAACAGTAGCTGCTTTGCTAGTGACTTGCCATGCACTGTGTAAATGTCCAGGAATTCCTGGGCTACCTGGTGTGCCTGGAAGAGACGGTCTGAAAGGACAGCCACATCTACCAGGTAAACACACTTCCCTTTGTTGCAGCAAATCCTTGTCTTGAAGGCTGCATGAATAAAAACAATTAACACAGAAGGATGTATGCCCTCAAAGAAATGGTCGGTTTGGTTGTTTTTTTTTTTCCCTAAAAGAAAGATAAGCCTCATCTCTCATCTGGGAGAAGAGGAGAAATGAACAGGCTATCGGTACGTAAACATAGAAATATCATATGTAAATATATCTTTGTAGTGCTTTTCTGTTGACTTTCCAAAGGAAATGGCTTCTTTCACAGCAGAAGCTTTTTTCCTTTTTTTAAGCATGAAAAAAAATGTTATTTACAAGTCTAATTAAAAGGCTTCTGGCATCTTTCTCTAGTGTTCAAAGATGGTACGTGCAAAAGAAGTAGTCTGGTAAGGGACACGCTTTGCACTGTATAGTTTTCTTTCTATGTAGAAATGCTTTCTCCAGTTCTATTACCAAGGCTAAAGCACTATTGAAATTATTTGTAAGTGTAATACATTTCAGTTTGAGATTACATTCTGTTTCATCCTGAAGTCCCCATAATATGCATCAATTGGAAATAAAATTATGCTCCTCTTTTCCAGGACTCATGGGACTCCTTGGAAACCCGATGTCTCCTGGAAGATATGGTCTTCCTTGGTCACAAGGTGAGAAAGGATATTGGACCACCATGCGAGAAGGGCTGATGTCCATGTAATGTTGTGCCAGTCAAATAGAGTCTCTTTATTGGGTCAAATATGTTGCCTTTTACTGACTGTGAAATGCAGTAAGAGTTGCAACATTGCAACTCAGAGAGGGGGAGATGCAGCAATGTTTTGTGCTTCTACATTCCCATTTGTTTTAGTTATGAATAATGGGACCACAATCCTGAGAGCACACCAACAAATTTATTCTACATGTAGGACCTTTGTTACCCATAGAAATTTGTACGAAAAAAATTATCTACGTTTACAGAGAGTTCCTATATTCAGCAAGCAATGCTGGATAGACTGTATTTCACACAATCTATGCAGAAACTCTCCTATACTGGTGTTTATGGTTCACATTAAAATAAGATCCCAGCAGATTAAAAATAAAGTGGTAGGGTGCCATAGCAACTGTTCTATCCCTGAAGTCTCCCTTGTGCCTTTTCGCTAACGATTGTTACAGTAAAACAAATTCTCTTTGGCAAAAGCATGACAAACAAAGGGCTTCAAGCTAGAAAAATTCATTTTTTTTCTGTGCAGAGGGGATTTATCAACATGTTAGAGTTTTTGTTTGTTTGCTTTAACACAGGTTAACAACAGTGTGAAGAAATACTGGGAACATTTATTTTAAAATTTAAAAAAAAAAAAAATACATTGTGTGTTAGTTTTGGAAAATGATTACTTTTATCCAAGGAATTCTTCTTACTAGCAGAGCCTAGTTTTGCTTGATTGTATAACTTGTATAACTTTTATTTTTGTCTGTGTAGGTCTACCTGGTTCTCTGGACACTGTACTCTACAATGCTTTAGCAAATTTGCAACAGCGACTTTCCAAACTTGAAGGCGGTAATTTTTCCCACTTTTACTTTTTAAGCTCACAAGCAGTTTTAAGTGCCATAGGCAAAATTATTTATGGAATCATGGACTTACAGGAAAGAAATCCAGTTGAAAATGGTGCTACATCCCAAAACTCCATTTTCTCATCTGAAGCAGGGGAGATGAGGAGTAATTTTCCCTGGAGAAGCAGATTTCTCTCAGGAACACCAATATGTATTTATTCAAATTTTATTTATTAAAAAAATATTCCAACTGATGTTGAACTTTCCGCATGGATTCATAGGAACTCCTCAGCCTTGTACCCCATTGCTAGCATTTTTATCTATCAGTAACCAGATTGTTAAAGGTGATAAATTGTTTTGTACTAAGAAGGAATTCACAGAAATTATAATTTGTTTCACTTGCTCAAATTTGAAGCAAATTGATCCTCTCTAGAGTACACACAATATAATAGGGCTGATAGCGTATGTAGCAAATGTTAGTGGGGCATCTTTGTCTTGGAGAATTCAGTGACAGATGGTCACAAACAGCATAACAATATACTTAGTGAACTGGTAAAATTTTGAAAATCTTTATTGCTCTTCATCCTTTACTCTAATTCTTGTCCTCTGTTCCTCTTACTGCTTTTAATTTTCTCTTCATTTCTTCATTTCTCTATTTCCTTTCTTATTAATATGCCATAGGAAATTTTAAAAGCTAACTAAGTTTTTTCTTTTCATGTTTTAGTGCTTGCTTTGCATGGGAAAATAAAAGAAGTAGGAGACAAAATACTTGCCAGCAATGGGAAGGAAGTAGATTTTGCATCAGCGCTACAATCCTGTGAAGAGGCTGGAGGAACTCTTGCAACTCCCACAAATGAGGAGGAGAATAAAGCTATTTTGGCTATTGTGAAACAGTATAACAGATATGCTTACTTGGGCATTAAAGAGGGTGAGGCTTCAGGTCAATTTAAGTCTATAAATGGCATGCCTCTGAATTATACCAAGTGGCACCAACATGAGCCTAATGGCAAAGGGGCAGAAAATTGTGTAGAGATGTATACTGACGGGAGCTGGAATGACAAAAAATGCAACCTGTATCGCCTGACAATATGTGAATTCTAAAGAATGGCCTTTCAGCCACCTGAGAGCATGGAGACAGTTAAATATCCTGTGTCTCAGGTCTATGTGATTTCTGCAATTATTCTATGTCAGAAAATGTAAAGTTAATCATATTACAGGTTTTTTTTTATCCTTATGAAAATGACAGCTGTAGTAGGTGATTAATTAAAATGTGCATTAATCTGATGTGTTTGTCTCTTTTGGAGGGTTAACAATAGCTCAGAATTCATTTTTTCATAGGACACTGTGCCTTTGTGCAGATTAGAGGAAAATTCCAAGGTTTGACTTGGGATATTAAAGTCTGAAGCTAAAATTGCCCATGGCTTCATAGTGAAAGCACTTCCAAATATTTAATAGTTCTGCCTTCAAAGAGATGCAGAGAAGTTGACTTCATTGGAGCAATTATGGTCTCAGGTTTTGTACATCTCTGAATTATAGGGCTTGTATTGTGCCATATTGAAGCATGCACTGATTCATTCAGCATCCATATTTAACTGTTGTTTTATAAAAATATTAGCATTAGTTACAATTAATTTTCTTAGTTTCAGAAGCTACTATCTATAAAACAGTAAGACAAACATTGCACTAGATCCAGACAGACATAGAAATATGTGTATAAAATACTGAGGACTGTTTTGTTGCTAAAACATCACATTCCCTCATAAAATTGGAACGATTGCAGTGTTAGAAGGCCACCTGTTTTCTCCTAAACCACTGGACAACCACATACCATTTTGAAGGCGCAAGTTAGATTGGAAGTTCAATCTGTTTAAAACACAAGCTATTTCTATGCTGCTATCATGCCAAGCAACCACACAGTCAAACTGTGACTGAAATCTGCTGGGATCAAGAACTGTTTCACTAAATATTTTTCACCACTACCAGTCTGGGTAGCTGGTGAGCAGTGGAAGCTCAGTCAAGTACCACAAATAGCAAATTCTCACACACTTACCTTGCAGTGAGGAAGTCCTGGGTTCAGCCACTATCATCTTCTCATTTTCACACCACCTGAGGGAAAATAAGGAACCACTGGAGTTAAAATACACACATAAACACTTTTACTTCCTCTTCTCCTCTTCCCCCAGATTTGGCTCTATGCAGGGAGCCCATAGGAACCTGGATTTAACTCTGGGCAGTGTTGTCCCTTGTCTGCATTGAGGAAGAAATGGGATCTATTCCCATGGTCATTTCAAGACTTGTCAAGTAGGAAAACTTAGCATCTTCAGACACCAGAGATGGGGAGGGGGGGGAGGCGACACTTTTTGCAGTGAAGGATTCATGTCCAGCATTGCATACATCACTCCAGCTAATCTGAGAGCGGACAGGGACTCTGAAATAGGAAAGTTCACCAGTATCACCAGATGTATTTCAAAGCATCAACCTGCTTTACAAAATAGCTTTCTTTGAGACCTATGAGCATGATACCATTTTGGCCAAAAATCTCAAATGAGAAGGGACTAAATAAACAGAATAAATTGTTTCTCTGTTATTATAGGATAAATAATTTTGATTAAATCTTTCCTTAAACATGCAACGAGCAAAAATAATCCCTGATGCATAGTGACCTGACCAGGAAGAATCCAGGTTAGTATTTTTTTCTTAATTTATAAGATGACAAAAATTCTGACTTTCAGGTTACTTAGAGATAATATAAGGCTACACTAATACCTTTTAATTTTCCTAGGCTTAGCTCTGACTAAATCCGCTGAAGGGAGTTGAAGCTTTACTTAAAACTACATCTACCTCTTGAGTTTTCATCATTAGTATTTTAATACATAAACCTTGTTAGCAATTTTTGAGTCTTTCAACTGTATAGCTTCTTTGTTAGAGCAAGATGATTACCTGGCATAAGAAGGCATCATGCTGGAGAAAGAGACAAAAAAAAAAAAAAAACCTCACTCTACTAATGTGATATTTTATTATCAGAACCAAATGCACATTCATTTATATAGATCTCCAACTATGTTTGGAGTATCCTATTCCTTTAGTTAATCAACAATTTATTTTCACCACATTTGGGTTTACAAAAGGACTGTAAAATTATCTTGTTAAAATCCTTAATGCGTAAAAATCTTACAAATGGCTTAACACAGATCTAAACTTAAAGATGTTTGGGTGTTTTTTATCCATTTAAGAAAAATAAGGGTTTTCTTTATCAGAAGCTAATTTTTATTTCATCAATAAGCAAATCATCTAGGCTAGGTCTCAGAGTCCAATTTCTTTCTGCTCAAGCCATTACCATAAGGAGGAAAAAACCCAAAAACACGCAGACAGAAAAAAACTCACGTATGCTGCTTAAAAATAAAAATCTACTCAGATCCAGTCAAAGAACTGCTAGGCAGCACTTCCCCCTCTATGGTTCACAGTGAGATCTGTAACATTTCAGGTAATTGTACTAAACTCCTCAGTTATTTTCATGAAATATCTCCATCTAACATCGTACTCAGCTTATCTCTTACTACCCTCTAGCCTTCCCGTTTACCATTCTGAAACAGCCCTCCCTGTTCTGTGCCCAAAGTCATGACTGCACCTCATCTATCAAACTGAAGGTATCAAGGGGACAGCTGCCACTTTCCTGTCATCTTCATAAACTCTGACCACGTTCTTTTGCATGGACTTTAATCTCCTAACTCTGATGAACTTCAGAGGAGAAAAAAAGTCTTCAGTGTCAACCATCATACGTAGAAAAAATAAAATTCCCTAATAAAAAATTTTCTACGGAGATGGTTGGAATGTTTTTGTATCTCCTGAGATTCGTAAGTGGTAATTCTAATCCTGGTGAAGGTACGGAGTCAGCAGGATATTACTTTATTGTTCTTTACAGTTCCACAGAGGAAAAGTATCCAGATGTTATTTTGTCCTTTTAGATGGCTTTTTTTTTTTACATGTGTATAACCCTATCAGTTTAAACCATCAAATGCAGTTTAAAATATTTATAAGCATTTCAGTCTATTTATTGTGAAAGATCAAAATTCTGCATTTGTGTATTAATGGATTTTTTTTTCCCACGAACAGAGAGGTCAGGCACAAGAAGAAAGAACAAATTGTTTCTCTGTTCTGATATTATAGGATAAATAATTTTGATTAAATCTTTCCTTAAAAATGTAATGAGCAAAAATAATCCCTGATGCATAGTTACCAGACCAGGAAGAACTCAGGTTAGTATTTTTTTCTTAATTTAAAATAATTTGCTACAGAAAAGGAATCAGAAAATCACTTATTCATTTCTCAAATGCTGTAAAAGAAGATTTTGAAAATTAAGATCTCAGTAGAAGGTAAAAGGTCACAAAAATCCAGTCCTTTCTGAAGCAAAGGGATTGCTTATCACAGAAGTTTAATGCAATTGTTATTACAGTATATTTAATAGTGAGAGCTTTGGCCATAAAAATTATGGATATTGATTTCAGAACTCCCTCTAGACTCAAGTGATATCCTCTTTTATAACTATATAATTTAATTAGGTGTTTTAACTTAGAAATACTAGTAACAATTTTGAGCACTCTAAAAACCTCTCCCCTGCCCCTGTCAATCCCTACCACATGTAAATAAATTGACCTTCAATTATAGCAAATAAGTGTTTTTTTCCATGGCTTCCTGATTTTTGTAGAAATTTAATTTTAAAAAAAATCCAAGCCCCATGGTTCTTGGTAAAATTGAGTTAAAATTCAACCTGATGTGAACATAGTAACTGGCAGAATGTGACAGTGGCTGGCAGGGCTACCTTATGTTGTATAAATTGTGACCATTGCCTCTTTTATTTAACTTTTTAAAAAAATATTGAAGTCAAATTTAAAGAATTACTTTGTTCCTGTTCCTTTACAGAGAATAGAACATATATGGTGGAAAAGTACCAGTACTCGCTGCTGCAATATCCTAGCAGTGCTGCGAATACTAAGTAGGGTGAAAGTTAATCATACATTTTACATTTATTTCCAGCTTTTCTTTAGAAGAACAGTAAGTGCAAATAGGAGAAGAAATATTTGCCACCAGGAAATTTGTTAGCTGGTTTTGAAACCACACTGAGAAGTGGTAGAAAGATTAATGGCCCTATTATACAATTCTTAAGAACCAGAGGAAAACAATGTTCTTGTGAGTCTTGTGTAATGGTGTAAGAGACATGTTTGGACCTCAAAGAGTGTCAGATTGCAAGTGATTTTCGTTATCGGAAGTTGAAATGTACTGTCATAAAATCATATTAACCTACACTTACACAAACATGCTTGGGTTTAAAGCACAATCAATACAGGATGCTTGGATATTAGAGTAGCACCTGTAAAAATGATAAGGGGACTTGGATTCTAGTTGAAGTTCCTCTTAGGAAACCAGGGTTTGGCAGAATTTGGCTGCCAGGTGTGATGCCAGGTGAAACCTGGAATGAAATGTTCACCCATCTCTGCTCTTTTGGCTGAGGAGCCAAAAGGAACTGTACAGCAAGGGCATCTTAACCCTTGAGGAGGCTGCAGCAATGATCATTATGGTAGTAAAAACTGTAGTGAAAGATTTAACCTCCTTCTGCAGATAATGGAGGACAACTCCAGAATATATGGAATAATAGTTTCATCTGGTTGATAAACATGAGGGTATTTTTTTCTCTCTCCTTAGAATGCTATTTTACTATTAACAACTATTGAAGAGATGAGATATAATCTTGTTTTCTATTTGTTAGAAACACAAAGCTCTATTTCTTTTTGTGTTTTTCAGCTGAGCTGCACCAAGTGATGTATCAGAAACATCTAGTGACCTCCACTTGGATCCTTCACATGTAACTTAAGTCAGTGGAGCAAGATGGCCATAGCACGCACAAGCACTGATCACACTGTCTACAGGTAAAATTAAGTCTTTCTGCTTTACAGTGATGCTCATAAGAAAAAAAAAAAAAAAAAAAAAAAAAAAAAAAAAAAAAAAAAAAAAAAAAAAAAAAAAAAAAAAAAAAAAAAAAAAAAAAAGCCACATTGAAGTTTGCCATCCCAAGTATCCATAACATGCTGAATTCTTTGCTTCCTGTTTTTAAAGCTCAATAAAAATAGCCTCATCCCTCCTCTGAGAAGGGGAGACACCAGGTACCATGTGCTCTTCCTGATACTTGCAGACGTAAGGGAGCTGTTGGGGACAATCTCACAATGATTTGGAAGAGAAAAAGACATACAGAAAGCACAGGACAAGGTAGTAGCAAGGTAGGATGTAAACAAGAGCAGAACAGCACAAAATCAATGTAAACAGAAAATGTAAGTGGGGTTGAGGCCATTGAAATATAACCTAAGAGAATAGTAAAAGAATTTTCAAAGTTATCTGAGGTGTGACTAGCACTACAAAGGAAAAAAATAACTTTCAGGAGGTTAAGTATACAAAGGAAAGGCTAACAAACAGGCTCATGGAAGGAACACACACCCACTTTCATAAACTGAAATTCAACTCTAGTGCCTGTATTTCTCGAAGCAGCTATGAAAGCAGTATTGACCAACTTTCGTCCTCAGCATGTTTTGCATTTACCTACCTACATTGCGCAACACTGAACCTATTCTCAGAATATCCTTCATTTGCTTCACTAGCACTGAAATTTTAAAACCTCTTTATGATAGAGGTGGAAACACAGAAGAAAAGTTGCCTCAACACTCAAAAACTGTGTTCTTTATCAGATCTTTATCCTTGAATCTCGCTGAGCTTCTGTGATACGCAGCTCAAAGCAAGATCAGAAAATAGTTTAGAAGTTACAACAGTTATGTAGAATATTCTAACAGCCAATCACAAACAAGTCTAGTAGAAATGTAGGTATTTTTATATATCTATTTTTATCTTGCTCCATCTTATCAATATGCCAATGAAAATCAAGAGAAGAAAAGTTTAGACTTTATCAAATCTACATCAGCTCTTCTCAGTAGTCTATCACACAAGAAAACTCATCTCCCTCCAAGTTTCCCAGGCCATCAGCCAGCATGTGAAGCCCACTCACGAGGCCAAGCCTTAACCTCTTCTCACACTTGCCTAACCTGTGGTTGCCTCCAGATGCAACTGAAGTGCTAAAGTTGTTCTCACCACAGATGTGAAGGCCCAGGTTCTGCTTGTGACCTTTTCTAGGTCTAAGTGACCTTTAAACAACGGTTACTCATACAAATTTAAAACAGCCCTCTTCTGTCACGGTACATACAGCTGGGTACTGCTTATTTATCTTTCACAGGACTGGTGCCTTTTCCAGGGCACTCAATAAGCAATCCTGCAGGACTTAGGCTTCTGTGGGCGCAACAATGACAAAAGGACTCTACATCAGTTGTTGAGGTAAGTGCGAAGGTGCAGGGGGCCCGTGGAGGTGATCTAGGCTTGTTAGATCCAGTAGCACCTTAGACTAATATGGATTTGCTCACATTCCCCATCTAATCTCAAAGCACCTACTCCTCAACTGCTTCACTGCCACATCAGGATGCTGGCCTGATGCCACAGGGATGCTGTGATCACATCTGTTTGTCTGAACTGGAGGACAGCCTCAAACTCCTGTCCTAAAAGTCTCCATGAGATAGAAGCACCTCTCAGCTGAGGATAACTTAAAAGTGCATGGCAATGCATTTCCATTGCACCAATGCTCTGATCTTGAAATGTAGAGTCCTTACAGGACTGGTTTAGAGCAGCTTTTTCCTTCACTGAAAGGTCATTGTTCTGTTGGATAAAACTTATTATTTATTATTTATAAACCTCCCCTGGAGTATTCTAAAAGTTATTTAAGTGTGTGCTTCTGTGGCTGTTTCCGCTACATATCCTGCAGACGGACCATTGTCTTTTGTTTTTGCTGCTACAATTATGAGATTCTATTTTGTTACAAGACTTCAAGTAACTCTCAGTGAAAGTCCTCAGTCTATAATGAAAATGATGGTGGTGTTCCTGGTGCATATTATATTTCAGGTGAACTCCTTGTTTTGGCTTATCTTCAGTGACATTTACAATTTAACATTTACACAGCTGTTCTGTGGAAACATTAGGTATTTCAAATATGTATTGAGAAATTGCTTTATCCTGCTCCAGGGCTGTTTTGTGGTTTGGTTTTTTTTTTTTTTTTTTTTTAAACATGTGAAAGCGTTTCTACAAATCAAGAAAGTACTCTCAAATATTTTCCTCACGTTTTAAGTGTTTACCTCTTGAAGAAAACCTCCCATCATTCTATTTAAAGTTCATTAGATTTCTATTCCTATGCAAATTCATATAATACTACATGTTCTTTGTATTTCCTGTAGGTAACAACTAATCTCCAATTACATGCTCTATAAATTAGACGCTTTAATGAGTTTTTATTTCATATATTGGAGCTGCTAGGTAAGTAGAATATCTTTAAATAGGTTTCTGCTTAAATTATGTTGAATCCTCTTAGACTGTATCACAAACCTTTTCATTTTAGGTTGGTTTTTTTTCTTTGTGTCTCAACATATTTATTAAATCTTTTACCTACTTTTATAGAGGATATCACCTGAGCTGAAGATACTTTAAAAGATGGATGCTGTAATGGAAGAATAAGTATTAGCAATTGTTTCCCTCAAACCAATCGATAAAAGCAGCATGTCCCAGTTTATCTTAACCTGGCATTCTCTTACTAAAGCAGACTTGTCTATTGCTCACCTATAAAATTAAGACTGAAACTGTAGCTCTTTTGAAGGGGAAAAAAGGCACATAATGGTGTCTGCTGTACAAAAAAAAAAGAGCTTTTTACTCTGTAGCTTGAACTCTTATAGACTAGCAGGCAGTTTTTTAAAAAACTATTTTAATTCTTTGAAATAACCTAACTTTGCAACTGCGTCAACAACATTCATGTTACTGGGGGAAAAGTTTAATGTACATAAAACTTCAACCCTCGACAGCAAACTTCTGAAACATTGTTGTGGAGTGGTTGTTGTTTGTTTTTGTTTTGTTTTGTTTTTAAATGCAGGACTCTACACTTGGGAGTAAACCAGTTTGGTTTACGTTTGACTACATAATGCTGTCTCCACAGTTCCACAAAGTCTTAGGAGCAGCTTTTTTCCTGCTCCCATGCTGTGGTCAAGGTAAACCAGCAGGAATTCCTCCACTGCCTGGTTTCACACACTTGCTTGAAGATGGGAAATATGAAGGATTTATACCAGGTACATGCAGTTACCATCTCCATTTTTATCTAAGTGTACTGTTGTGTTCCATTTTTATGCTTTGTAAACTTAGTGCTGTACTGTATAATCTGATGTGGGTTCTACTTGATAGAAAACAAACAGATCTTTATTAATTCCCTGTATGAAGTAAGATGCTCCTACTTAAAGACACAATGGTTCCATTCACAGAGAAAAGGATATCATTTTCCATAACACAGGCCACAAGAAGCCTGTTGCTAGGTGTTAGGTTGGAGCTGCAAGCAAGCACTTGAACAGCCTGGAAGATTCTGCCAACAATCCTTAGAGACAGTTAAAAATCAACTAAACCTACTGCACAAGTGCCAGTGTTTTGCCTGGACTGAGTCACTTCTGGAGCAAAGACTCAGTTTGCTAATTCAAGTTTTCCAGAAATATCACTGCTCTGCAGGTCGTTTCCATGAATGTATTCCCAATCCCTACAAAGATCAATGTCTGAAATGATCCTCCGTTTAAAACATAGCAGTAAACTAAAACAGGTCAAACAAACATTTTAAAAATTCATATTAGTTTCACACAATTACCTCTCTTTTATCTTGATTCAAACTTGATTCAAACACAAAGTGTGTAATAACTGGTTTTGTTCATAGGTTTCCTACCACCGTCTGATAACGAAATGGAAGACACTATCTGTCACTTAGAACATTGGATTTCCAGACTGGAAGGAGGTAATTTATCTGCCTTTAGTTTCTTCCATAGCTGGATTAGTGGGCGTAAACAAGATGAGCAACAAAACGGCTTCTTAGGAGGAAGGCAGAATTTTCTGCAGTTTTATTGCATTCCATGTATGTTTTGTTCACTGGTAGATAGAAGAGTGATAACTCTCAAAGGCGGCAGAGCTGGGGGGAGTGGTTTTCCATAACTACTGGGAGACACCTAGGTAACAGCTCTGAAGTAAGGGTGCAAGCAAGCCAGAAATTTATCAGATTAAAATCCCTGCCTAAACAGAAGTGTTTCATGGGCACCTCATGCTCCTAAAAGACAAATAAACTGAACACTACAAACATACCAGAACAATCAGAACCAGATCACATCTAAGATCCTACTCACTCAAGGACTGACATATACCCTCATATATTACAAACCATCTCAGAGTACAGAAACTCAAAGAAAATAATATGCTCTTTCCAAATGTAGAATTCCTCATTTTGTTCCCCCCTCCAATATCTTTTGTGCTTCACCTATTTCGTTGTCTGTATATTTATGTGTTTCTTCCCTTTTTCCCTTCCCCTCATCCTTTCAATTTTCTTCTGGCTTTTGGAGGTTATCTTTTTCCTTTCTTTTTTTTTTAATCTTTGATTTTAAGTTCTCCTCTCCTTTACCTTTTCCTGGGCTTAATCTAAAGTTATGGAGGAAAATAGTGGGAATTAAAATGGGCAGCAAAGTGACCACAAAACAGTGTGTAAAAGTTTAACAGCTTTTCACCTCATCTTTCAGTTCTCCACTTGGAAAAGAAGATAACAGCATCTGGAGGAAAAATATTTGCTACCAGTGGGGAAAAAAGCTGATTTCCATGCTACACTGGAAAAATGCAAAGAGGCTGGAGGGTCTGTTGCCACTCCAAGGAACTCCGGGGAGAATGATGCCATTCTGTTCTTTGTGAAAAGTTTTAATACCTATGCCTACCTGGGGATAAAGGAATCCCTAATTCCAAACAAATTCCAGTTCCTGGATGGCACACAACTGAACTATACTAACTGGTATTTAAATGAACCTTCTCAAAAAGGGGAAGAGGAATGTGTGGAGATGTACACTGATGGCACTTGGAATGACAAAAGGTGCCACCAGAATCGCCTTATTGTTTGTCAGTTTTAGTGCTTTGCCCTGCTGCTCTCTGGCAGGGTCCCTGGAACACCCAGTCCTGTCCCTTGTCTCTGGATTTGTTGTTAGTGAACACAGATAATGCAGCATGAAAAATACAAGTCACTCTTCCGCAGCCTGATTTGTCTTTTTAACAAATGGCAGCTGTAAAAAAGAAATTAGTTATAATGAGAGCAGTGGCTATTTTGTCTGTTTTGTTCTTCACTGCCCACTGAGTTTCTTGATAGGACCTACTGCTCTGTTAGCCTGCTGACTTATGACAAGAGCAAGAAGTAGATTTCTTGGGCACATAGCTGAAGGGGCTTGCAGCCACAAGATCTTCCAGCACCCCTTTACCTGCAAGCCTCAAAGTTGGGTGTATTTTGATCCTTTCTGTAAGCTTCCCTCCCTAAGCCTACCCATACAGACACTCCTGTTGCTCAGCCTGCATTTCTCTGGCCATCTTCACCCATAACAGATTCCCTAAAAGGATAAATAAGCAGTGCTGCTAGGTTAATAGAGCTATGAGCACACAGGGGACTCACCCACATTATATTTCCCTTGGGAAAGCTTTAGAGTCAGCAGGTCTTTAACCTACATATACCTGAGAAGTGGTAGCCAGAAGCCATGTGTCTTGAGCTCCTCCAGCAACTCCCAATCCCCCTTCCCTGACTGAGCATGGTAGCAGCACAGGAAGTCCCATGGGATGCATGTGAAAGAAGACACACAAGAGCTGAGATGTTACAGTGCCCATGTGGTTTGGGAAGATCATGATGACTTGATGGTAGGGAGATTCAGATATAGCTAATTTGTGGGCACCACAGAGCTGCTTGGCAAAACTTGATTGGGATTCCCATGGGGCTAAGCTTGGGCAAAATGCTTACATTTCTGAAGCAGCCGCTATTCTGCACTCATTGCAGAAGCTGCTCAGAGCCTGCACCCTCCAGCTCAAGCTAAAGGATTATTTAAGACAAAGCTATCTGAACAACTTTGTTAATGGGTTCCAGTCTCCTGCTAAAGCTGAGTATTCCCAAGCTTAGATGCACGGTTGTGCAGTGCAGCAGGCACATCCAGAGATGTCTGGTTTTTTTCCCTTCCTCTGGGGCAGCCAAATTTGACATAGCGTAGACCATGAAGGCTCTGCATAAGCTTCATGACACAGTGCAAAGGCTGGTTGACCAGCTTTGCTAGTTCCAGCCTGATCAGAGAGCTGAGTGAGGAAACCTCCAACTCAAGAGCCAGACCAGCTCCTCTCACACTCTGTGACAGAGACGGAGCAGTCAAAGTGTGAAGGTAACTGGAGATGGCAGGCAAGCTCACAGGTGGTGTGAACGCAGGGGCCAGCGCTGGGGCTGCTCTGAGCCTTGCAGCCATGCGCATCGCTGTGATTCCAGAACAGCAACTGGCCATGCACAACATTCCTGCGCTGCCTTAAATTCAATTACCCACATATTTTTGAGTTCATGTTCTCACCACCAGCTCCATGACAAGGCATGGATCTTACTGGCCTCCATTCAGCCCTCTGCTTGATCTCACAGCCTGGGAATCATTCTTGCTGTTCTTCTCTGCAAACTAAGCAATTTATCTTACAGGTATTTACTTAGGATGATTAATGCAACAGGGCTAACATCAAACCAAGACACCTTTCTGCTTGAGCAATTTGGGGCCTGCAGGTGGTCTCCCTTCACAGGGTACTAATTACGCAGTTCAGCAATATTCAGATCGTTCATCACAATAACGCATACTAAATAGGCCCTGTTTCCCTGATCTGGGAACCGTAATGTTATGCCAACATATGCAGAGAGAAAAGTTCTGTGAGCAAAGTCCTCAGTTTATCCAGTACATCTATTCAGCACATAGAGAAATCCACAAGCTGTTAACTAATGCCCTGTTTCTGGACAACACAGCCAAAATATAAACTGCTGAATCCTATGTCATGTGAGGTCTAGGTGGACTGTTGGATTGACATAGCAATGTAATGGAAACAGGTATGCAGAGGGGAAATGAGGATTTAACAGTCCATAGGCACTATTTCACTTCTAAACCCTGTTCCTCCTCACAGATGTTTTAGAGGTCACCAGTACCTGCCTGCATCCATCAGCTCACCCGCACACAGCCTTCAGCCTTGCGTGACTCCTGTTGTGAAACGAAGTCTGCCACGAGCATGAGGAAACAGGAACACGGGCATCGCCTCATAACAGTAGTTTTCCACAACATCGTTATGATCCAACGAAGTTTAGGAGAGTTACAATGATTAACAGCAGCCCATAACAGAACCCCCATTTAAAGCCAAGGTAAGTTTCTATTTTCTTCTGCTTATCTCCAGGGGGTTACAGAGTTATCTCAAAACTAGAGCTCATTGCAGTTGTGAAAGCAAGTGTCTGCTTTCAGTGTCACTCTAATGAATGTGTGCCACAGCAGAAATGTTCCTTCACCACCCCGTGTTTGGGCATTTTCCCCTGTGGTCTCCCAGGGAAGAGGATAAAAGATTAATGTGTAATTCCATAGCTAGAGATGCTGGCTGCCTTCAGACACTCTAGCTACTTATGATAATAGACGAGGCCCTAAAATCTCAGAGCAAGCAAATATTTCTCACCCTGACCGAAGCTGCTCCCTCCAGCAGCCCTGCTGACAGCAGGCAGGTCTGGAACCAGATTGGTTTTGCGTTTGGGCACCTAAGTTATTTTCTAAAACCAAATGAAAGGGCAGCACAGCATCATCTGATTTGTAGAAAGACAGGATTCCCCAAGGCTGGCAACTCTTTACTTCAAAGTTATTTTCCAAAACATTTACAAACTTATTTTAAAAGCCTAATCCACCCTTATCCTAACCTTAAATACTAGTTGTGCCTTTTAGGACTGGTGTATTCACCAGTACTCCTGCGTGTACTGACCACCCGGCTCGCTGACAAGCCAAACTGGGTGATGTTCAATTTTCAGCCAATGGAGAGCACCACTTCCAAAAGCAGGAGTCATGACAGCACCACCAGGATCAAGTCAGATTAAAATCATATTAATCTCAGGAGCTAGTGAAAAACAGGATAAGCAGATTTCTTGCAAAGAGACTTTAAATGAACTTGATTTTGTCAAGATCAATGAAATAGCGCCGAACTTCAAGATTGAAGTCACATGTCAAGTTTGGGTGGAAAGTTGTTACTGATTCTATCTCGTACAGTGGAAAACATTGGCTTTTTTTCACAAAAAAATATTCTGAAAATCGTTTTTAATTCTATAAAAATTATCCATCGCAAAAGTGAGTCTTAGTAATAATTTTTTTTCCCTGTAAAAATCCCCTAGTTCATATTTATGTTTTTTAAGAGTTGAAAACTACTGCCAGTTAAGTGACTTTGAGGTCTAAAGGGACACGCCTGAAGTCTGAGCTTTGGTTTCAGAAATTGCAAACATATACCACTTTGGCTATCTCCATTGCAAGACAGATACTTGCACAAATGTCAGTGTCCCTACCATGAGGTTTTTAACCTCGGCTGCAGTTCAGCCTTCACATCTTTCCTTATCACCAGACAAGCGCTAGATGCAGTGCGGTGTACAGGTAAGAGGGCCATTTCTCAGAGACTGTGTAGTGCCACCTCCGCAACAGCATGAAGCGCAGCTGGTGCTGCCTTAGCAAAGCCTCTGAAGGGGTCTCTATGTGATAGACCCTGCAGGAGCCTGATCAGCCATGATTTTTCAAATATTTAATTAAAGCTAAGCTTGTAAGTAGCAAGTGAGTATTTGGAAGAGAATTGGGTACATGAACCCCTTCAATCTGCAATAACCTCAGGGGTGTCAGCCCTTGTGCTCTGAAGGCTGCACGTGCTACTTGTTAAATAACTCTGATTCTGACTGGTTATTATTATCAGATTATTCACTTCTGAGTAAGAAAGATAATTTACAAGGAAAGCCCAAGTGGTTTCCTAGAAGAAAAAAAGCCATCATTTTTCACTGCAAGTGACTGTCTCCTAAAGCAACTTGTGCATGTGTGAACAGCTAGCTATTGTTTTGCTGATCCTGAGCAACCTGTGGTCAAGGCAGAACAGCTTCATCCTTTCTTTGGAAAGGATTGTGCCACTTTAAGAATGCCAAGTGGGAGGCGATACAGGCACCGCTGTACAAACAAGTACCTGTGCAGGCTGCTGTGCTCACCTGAGCCTCGCAGCTGAGGGGACACTGCCCTCACCTCCCCTGGTTTCTCTGGCAGGTTGAACACCACCTGCTCTAACGCGTGCTCTCTCTGCCTGAGGATGGACACCCAGACAAAGCAACTTGATTTTATCTGCAAGGCGTGCGAGACTCCCTGAGGACGGTGAGAAGGTAAGGGTGAACGGAAAAGAGCTGGATGACTGCAGGATCACTCGAGCTTTAGAGAAAGTCAGAACTTATTTCAGGTAGTCAAGTTCAGAAAGACAAACATTCAACTCATTCAACCACTTGCTGGCCCTTCTGCAGAAATAAGGGGGTAGCTAAATTTAGTTAGAAGGTTGTCAGCAGGGAAGGGATGAAGAGGAAAAATACAGAGTTGCTATTCGTGTAATTTATTTTAAGTTCACTAAAATCAAAGTAGTTTGCTAACTAGTTCTAGAGTTATGTTTGCAAGTGCACTGCATAAGGCAATCTTCTTTTTTTAAGTTAGCAGGCAGCTTGTTTAAGTTTATTCAAGTGTTTTAAGTCTAAATATTTCAGAACAGGGAAAGCCTATTTGACTTACAGGTGTTATAACCCCTCTCTGCAATACACTCAGGAGTCAGAAAACCAATAGAAATATGCCAGGAACTCTAAGAGAACACGTAAAACCACCTTATTAGATGAAATACAAAAATCAGAATTTACATGTCCAGAAAAAGTGATTTATGCATACTCTAACACCAGCAGAGAAACACTTCAGTTGCATTTTAACTTTCATTGTAGTCGCCTGCTTACTTTGGAAGCGAGGTGACACATACTGCAACTAAAGGCACGATCAGCAAAATCCCAGCAGTGTGCTATACTACTTTTGAATTATTAAATATGCTGTCTTCATCGTACCTTTCTTTTTAACATCTTCTCCCAAATGTTATACAGCTGATTTCTGCACCCAAACTTTATATTTATTAAAAATTCTTTAAGTTCGATTTGCATCCTGTAGTGACTTTATTCACAGAAAGCTAAATGTGCACAGGTTTTACTTAAAAGTAGTCAGACTAAACTACAGCATGCTTTATAAAGGCTGAAATCCTTTTAAAAATGAATACTGAAATATTTATAATCAGAACTTTATTTAGTTTTTACTTGTAGAGAAGACACTTAAAATACAAGCAAAGTCAGTGGTATTTCTTTTACTATTTTATGATTATTTTCATAACGCTCTCAGTTTGAAAGGTTTGGCCCTCTAGAGATGAAAGCAGTGTTATTAGATTTTTCTGAGGTTTTACACAGTTGAAGTACAGCCTTTTCTCTACAGTACTGCATTTGATTTCTAGTTTTTACATGAGTTTTGAGTGACACTTCCAACTGGCAGTAATAGTTATCTCTTGATCATCACCCTGATTTTGAGTTAATTACTGTGTAAGAAATCCAGGTCTCAGAACTTTTCACATTCCTGCTGTTTGCTACCTCTGCTTATAACACAGTCACAGAAGTGGCTTGGAAATTAATCTTTCTGCACTTGCACACTGTTACAAGGCACACTATGGACATTACAGCAGCAATCACCTCTTCAGAAAGCTAGTCTAGATATGATCAGAGGTCCAGAGCGCTTCTCTTAAGAGGACAGGCTGAGAGCTGGGGCTGTTCAGCCTGGAGAAGAGGAGTCTCCAGGGAGAACTGATAGCGGTCTTCCAGTACCTAAAGGGGGCCTGGAAGTGTTCAAGGCCAGGTTGGATGGGGCTTTGAGTAACCAGGTCTAGTGGAAGGTGTCCCTGCCCATGGCAAGGGGGTTGGACTAAATGACCTTTGAAGGTCCCTTCCAACCCTAACCATTCTATGATTCTATGTGTAATTATCTTTAAATATTAATAGGAAGTTGGCAGTTCTGTTAGAGAACAAGTCCACAGTAACACTTGTTTTTCCCTACTTGAAGGCTCAAGATGTAAATCACTGTGCAGAACAGGAAGCAGGACAAGTTCATTGCTGTTGCTGGTTTAGCCCTTTTGACTTGTACTTCCATCAAAGTACGTGCCTGGGAGAAGAGGTCTTTGCACCTCTGCAAAATGGGAAGTGCTCTGCACCTCCAGCTGTGCTAAAGCAGACGAGAGTTGATCTGTATCTAACCGGGCAGCTCCTAAATCTAAATCATAAAGCCTTTCCCCACAAAGAGCCATAAGCCCTGTTTGTACAAGATACCAGAAATTCAATATTACGTATCTGGTTTTATCTGATATACTTAATCAGGACATTTTAGTGAAATTGCTGATGTGCTAAAATATCAAAAATGACTGTGTAAAGAGATAACTAATAATCAGTCTTTACCATTTCAGATATGTTTCTTTAGTACTATTGATTGTGGGAGTTTTTTGTCCAATCTAACTGTATTGATTTCCATCAAGCAAAGTAGTGATTGAGCACTATCGCTTGATTACACAAAGGTAAGTCTGTGACCAAGGGATTCCCAAAAGTGCAGATACAACTACATTATGTGGAAGTTCTTTTGAACTGTCTGCTCTGTTCCTGTAATAATGAAAATCCAAGCTTATACTGAATAAGACCCTGCTGCTGGGGATGGAGAAACAAAGGACTGATTCTCTAAAATATTACTGAACAGTACAATGAATGGCCCAGAGCTCTTGTAGAAAACTTGTCCCGGCTGGTTGGTCTTTCTTAAAGCCACAACCATTTTCTTTGATGTGAGAATAGCTTTTCTCTTCTCTCCTCCTCCTCCCAACATGGAATGTGGAAGAGGCCAAACGAATTGCAATTACTTGACAAGCTACATGATAAATACCAGCACCTCACTAGGTGCTCCAGGGACAACAGCAAAACTAAGCCTCCCCATATGCGTTTCCAGCCAGGTCTTTGCAAATGATGCTTACTGCTGAGACCCATATGCCCACCTTTGTCAGTGTTTTCTTGCCTATGAGAACATAAGGGGTAGAACCTGATGCTGTGGCCAAGAGTTTCAAGTTACACTGGAAACAAAAATCTTAGAGCAGGCCACCCAGCACAAAATTAAACACTGAATTCACCTGTTTGGATATTAGTCAAGGGTCTAATTTCCTTGATGTGCTTCCATACTCAGACACTCAAGACTACAAGCAAGTGTCAGCCTGAGGCATGTTTATGCTTGCTTTACAAATATTTAGCAGCAAGGTTTTTACTCATTAAGAGCACTGAGTAGTTCACCAGTGGGGAATTTGTTCTGTTGCAGGCACTGAGGTTCTCACCTGAAGTCATTCAACTCCAGAAATCATTTAAAAGTCACAGGATTTACACAGAATCAGTTCTTTCCAAAAGCATCTAAATACAGATGTAAACCTCAAGCACTGTGCTGGGGGAGATGAAGGAATTGCAGCTTTTCAGTTGGAAATTGTAGCTGGTTTGTAGGATTCCTATGCACAAAGTTCACCTAGCATATGACATTTAAAAGCACAACAGTATTTATTGCTCTGTTATAGCTTTGCATAAGCAGTTACTGTTCCTAGCCTAAGCAGTTACCAGCATATTGTTCTCCCTTTGTGAGAGTCTCAGCAACCCAACTAAACTGGGGACACCACCGAGCAGGAGGATGATGATCAGCGGGGTCAGAGCAGAGAAGGGAGGTAGGTGCAGCACCTTCAGGGTGTCCCCTGTTGTTCATAGTGAGCTCTGGGTCCTTCCTCTCCCCTCCTCTGAGCCGCCTCTGGTTACAGCCTCAGCAGATTCAGTGGCAGAGGACTGACCAGGCGTTGGTGCACGTGGCCAGCGCATGCAGCAGGGCCTGCCAAGTACGTGCCCTGCTGGGTAACAGCGGTTCCCGGAGAGCAGCGACATCCTGCTCAGTAACAACCCTCCTGGCTCCCCTCTCCAAGGTCATGTTGTAATTTCCCACAGTGGCCCTACACGGACCATCGCTGAAATCCCTCACACAGAAATGAAGATGAGGAAAGGCAAACAGTCTTTGCCCACATTTCTTGTTTGCTTCCAACTGAGTGAGTCTCTTGCTCTTGGGTGCTTTTTGATGGACATTAAGTAAGTGTTGTAGTTACAAATCAGAATATCCTGACAGAAACAAGAGGAAATATCACTCCATTCACTGATATGATACAAGCCTTGCAGACTTTGAACCAGTCTGCCTTTTGGTGGCTGCACTTACAACTTTACTAGGTTCCCAAAGAATTTTTAAAAACTTGTTTTTCTGTTCCCAGACATTAGCCAGCAGTACTAGATTTGTGACCTTTTCAAATAGAGACAAAAATTATTATAGTTATTTTGAAGTTTGGAGGAGGACGACAAATTATATAAATAGGTGCCAGTTCAGATTGCAGATCATCTTTCTGCCTCATGTAAAACATCTTCAGAGGAACCACAACTGAGGGCAAATAGCAGACCGGAAGGCCACCACCTCCCACAAGCATCTTGCTCAGGAACCTTCTGTTATAATGACCCCCTGTAAGCTTTAGGAGGCTATCTTAAAGCTTTACTTCTGCAGATTGCAAATCAGCCTTTTATTTTGCTTAACAGTATTGCTACCTTCAGTATTTGGCCTCATCATACACTGAGGAAGTGTAGATTTTCCTCTTCAGCTGTGATAGAGGGATAAATACATCTGGGTTTTCATAAAGATTTCCCCTACTGTTAGTTCTCTAAAATCAAAATATATTCCTCAGTAACTTGGAGAAAAAAAAAATTGAAGATTAACAGAAAAAAAAACCTGAATTCTTAACATAGGTTCATTACAGCTAGAATCAAAGATTACAGTCAATGCAGCAATGCCTGCAGCAGGCAGGACAGGCACTCCTCTAAGTACTTCCAGCTGGTGGGGCAAGGCTGGGGTAGATTCCTTGCAGGCCAGAAGGCACAAGGCAGCTGTCTCAGCTGTGCCCTGCCCATCCACTTCACTGGAAGAGAGCAGCCCATGCCAAAGAATAAATCACCCCATCTGCCTAAAGGTAATTTTGCTTTTTCCTAATAATCAAAAGTTAAGGCTTCAAATCAAATGGTCAAACAATATTTTCTGGCTTTTCTATATTGCAGCAGGCTGTAAGCTGGCAGGCAAGTACATCAGCTAAATATACCACGGTGCAAGTCTTTCCTGCTTATATAGTCCTCTACAACAGCTGTGCGCCATCATCTGTGTCCAGTTCTGGAGACCCCGACATAAGGAGGACATGGACCAGTTGGAGAAGGTCCAGAGGAGGCCACGAAGATGATCAGAGGGTTGGAGCACCTCTCCTATGAGGACAGGCTGAGAGAGTTGAGGCTGTTCAGCCTGGAGAAGAGGAGGCTCCAGGGAGACCTTATAGCAGTCTTCCAGTACCTCAAGGGGGCCTACAACAAGAAAGATGGGGAGAGGCTGTTCAGTAGGGCCTGTTGTGACAGGACGAAGGGTAATGCTTCTAAAATAGAGGGAAGTAGATTTAGATTGGATATTAGGAAAAAAATTTTTACACTGAGGGTGGTGGAACACTGGAACAGGTTGCCCAGAGAGGTGGTGGATGCCCCCTCCCTGGAAACATTCAAGGCCAGGCTGGATGAGGCTCTGAGCAACCTGATCTAGTCAGGGATGTCCCTGCTTCTTGCAAGGAGGTTGGACCTTTGAAGGTCCCTTCCAACCCTAACCATTCTATGATTTTGTGATCTTAATATTATTACAATTCATAAATGGATCTGCGCTAAGATAAAGGGAGCAGTGAAGCAATCCACAATCTAAGACATCCACTTTTACAAGGCCTACTTTAGATTGCATTAAACATATGCTGTTAATGAAGCGTAACAGCTATATTTCCAGAATTATGTAACAAGGTTATAATTTTGTTTGCTATGGAGGATATAAGGATAGAAATGTGATTTTTCTAAGAAAGAATCCTTTAATGTCCAGAAAGGTCTTCCATCAACAAACAGGAAAAAAACAAACCTTTTAATTTGTGTAGCACCAGGCAAATCTTAAATGAAACACTGGAAATGGAAGGTACAACCAGAAAGCACCCTTCTCTAATAGGCCTCTTTTCCCCCCCTCCTCAAATGCCTTCATTGTTGTATATGTCTCTAAAGAAGTCATTTACTGCCTTCAGCTCCAACCCTTGCAGAGGTCTTTACTCTTCTAGCCAGTTGTTAAATTTAGGGGATAGACCTAGAGCATCCTTCACTGCAAAATATTTAGTGGTTTAGAGACCAGATCTGATATACTTACACATTCACTGATGAGGATTTTAGAGCTAAAGAATTTGCAAAGTTCCAGTGACAGTGTGTATTTACTCTGAAAGAAATACCACTGCTGTTGTATTTCCAGAGCTATGTTCTGGTTGATTGCTATTTTGATTCATTTGTACACTCCCATAATCAAACCTTTGAGATTTAGAAAGTTGGCAGGGACACTGGCTGTTTAGAAAGATTATTTAATCACACACAGCCTGTGTGCATCAAACACTGTCAATGTGAGAAACACCTTGTTAACAGAGCAGCAGGTCCCTGATCTTTTACAGCTGTGCTGAATGAAACACAGGCAAGCAACATTTGGAAGAGTCACTGACCACAGCCTCCAGCCTCTGTACCTACTGACTGCACAGCACCAGTTTAGCAGACTCACTTGTCAGTGCATCTATTTTTATTTGGGATGGATTCCACTCTCATGAGTGTACCTTATTTGTAATGTATCTTACTGAAAATTATGTAATAGATAGTAAGACTGATGTATCATCCTCACCAGATCAGGCTGCTGGAGGAGCAGTGGGTGCTCTCACTGGATTTTTTTTCCCTTAGCCAGGTGCTGGTGAGGGATCAATAGAACAGAAAAATAGGGAGAGGGGATTTCCCATGGCTGAATAACTGCTTTTCCAAACAGGGGAATTGCAGCAAACTGAAAAGAGGGGAATGAGGAAGAGAATGAAATAACAAACAGCAAGAACTGAAATGAAAGCTGGAGAAGGAAATAACAGTAGCATTGGCAAGAAGTTAACAGCAAATCCCTGACAGAGAAAAAGGCAGGAACAAGAGATCATAAAGCAAGTCAGAAATTAAAATATTTAAAGGAATATTTAAAGGAATTCATTGATGGACAAAGAAAATTGAATTAGAGGACAAGGGACCTGACTGAGGAGCAGAGTCCAGTTCATTTAGCAGCCAAGAGAAACTCCATCTAGAGCCTGCCTAACAGATAGTTAGCCTTCATTAAGGAATATCATAGCTACATCCTCCAGGATTTGTTACCAGGCATCTGATGTTTCTCCTCACAGGCCACAGCAAAAAAACCTCCGAGCTGAGGGCAACTTTAACACTGTTCAGCCACACACAAAATGGCTGCCACCTCACCACCTTCCCACATATACTCATTCTTTTCCTCTCTCCAAATAAGCACATTCTATCAACCCTGTTTCAGTCTTCTCCTTCTCATAAAAGTCAGATTTAGCAACAGAACCCCCTTATACCACTCCCTCTTAAAAGCAACAGACAAACCTGCAGTCTCCACTGGTGAGATCTAGGCCGGACACCCAGGCTGAAGGCAGCACTGCAGCCCCCAGGAGACCTCCTTACTGCCAGGGTGCAGGGGCAGGAAGCTGTCGGGAGAGAGAAAGCTCTGCTTATTCTCTGGCCACCACCTTTTATACCTTCACCCTCCTTAGGGCTTCCTTAGGGCTTTCAGGTGTGCAGCTCTTCCATGGAGGAATTGCATTGAGCCCTTGATTAACTAGGACACACCTGTGGACAGTCCTGGCTCCTTGTCTCAAAACCAGCATGATTTAACTCCTTCCTAACTGGTCTGTTCTTTCTATTTTTACAAAACTAAAGACTTGAGACTTACTAGGCCTGCTTCTGCTGTGCATGTATGCCCCAGTGCCTGGCTGCCAAACCTCTCTGTGTCTTAAGGTCATACTTGTTTGATTAAACCATTTCAAACAGAAATCAGTTTTAAAAAGATTTAACAGTTTAATTAAAATACATCTGTAGTCATTCTCAAAGCACATAATTCTTTACTGGCTGTGCATTGAAGCTTTCTGGCAAGCAAAAAGTTTCTAAAGCCTACTTTAAAGGGAAAATAAAAATATAAACCACACATGGTGATGGCCGGTAACTTACAGTTCTCCCTTGTTTCCATTGTATCCTTTTATTCTCAGCAGTAGCTTTGACACATGTCAGTGTAATAATCCTTTTTGTGTAATGATGCTCTAAGTGGGAGAGGAGGGCCTTAAAAAAAAAAAAAAAAAAATTAAGAGAAGATGACAAAGGCTTGCCGAAGAGTCCGGAATGGCATTTCAAAACATAGTTTCTTATACCAGAATCGTCAACTGCAACCGAGCCAAAAGGGAAGGGAAAGGCAGGCTGATGCTCCACAGAGGGTCTCAAGGGGACAGAGACAGAGCAGGAGCTCTTCTGGGGACTGCAGCCAGGGAAAAGAGGTTTGTTCTTCAGGGCGAGAAAATAATAGGCAGAGAAGGCTGACAGCCCTATGCTGGGTAAAACACACACATCTATACAGTCGTGATGCCTATTTGTAATAAAGTAATGCAGCGTATTTTCTTCTTCACAGCTTCAGACTCTTGACATGGAGGAAATAATGGTGGAAACTATTCTGGCCCCGTGGGAAATACTGCTGGTCATTTTTGCTGCAGTGCTGCTGATGAGTTTTCTCATGTTTCTGCCTCCTGCAGCGGTGGTGATCTGGAGAATGAAACGCGTGCCGCAGATCTCGCTGCACGGCTCAGTGTGAGCCAGCCCTGGTGCAAGCTCTAACACCAGCGATCCCTTCAAAGGATGGTTCAGGATGATAACATCTCTTGGGATCACCGTTACTGCCTAGGATCCATCCGAAAGCGATGGTTTTCCCAGTCTATTGCTGCTAAGTTCCTGTGAAAGGAGAATTTGTATAATTTTGTCTTCATGTATTACAGTCCTCGGCACTTTGCATTCCATTTTTTGGCTATGTTATAATTACTGTTGTTGGCTTAGTTCCTAGACTGACTTCTTCTCTTGCATTATAATGGACTGAAAAGAAGACTGAAAGAGAAGCAAGCATAATACAGCATTGTATTCCCTTATCTCATATCAAGAAAGCCTGCTGTTCTGTAGTTACACTGTAAATATTACCAAAGCCTTTAGCTGAGATGACTGATGGTTACGCAGGTGGACATACCAAAACCACGGAGTATACCCTGAGGAGTTAGTGGTTTAGTCTGGTTGAACTGTGAAACCTGCAAAGAAACCAGCAGAGAATGGTCCAATAAATAAGCATCTTGTGCTTCTTTGGTCTGATCTGAAAACTTAAGGGCCTAAAATGTTTTTTGTTTCTTTCCTTCTATACGAATTTTCCTCTCTCTGCAAATCCCGAGTGTCAGCCCACAAAGCCCTCCCCATCCCGAGGTTAGAGCAGGAGCATGGGGGATGGCCCGATGCTCAGACATGCCCAGCCAGACAACAACTCAAAATTAATGCAAACATACCGCAACTATTTGCCTGAATTACATTATGCAAATTTACTCTGGGAAATAATGTGATTACTTTTACTTTAGTTTTTAACTGTCTCATATAGACTTATTGGTTCAACTTCCCTTTGTCATACATAAATAATAACTTCAATGGTGGGAATAGAACAAAATTGCTTCTCTGCAAGTTTATGAAAAAAACCCAAACAACTCAATCACCAGCTTAATATCAAATTCATGCCACATCAAGTTAAAGTCTTCCAGCCTAATTCTTCCACATTGTGGGGTGCTCATTAGCAGGATTTCTGATGCACAGATTTAACAGTTCTGTTAGTTTACAAGAGCAATGGGTTTGATTTCCTCATGAAATCCAATACTAGGTTTCTTTTCTTTTCTTGGTTGGTTCGTAAAGTCACAATAATAGCTCAATATAACTCAGAGAAAAATGATTTTTAGCACCAGTAGAAAAATTATAATGGAAAGTGCTCAGTGCTTCACATATTTTAAATAAAATCAGAATCAGCTGATCATGAATTGGCTTGAAATGAAAGACTCAAAGACATTTAACTGTTGGACGCAATGATCTAAAGGGTCTTTTCCAAGCTAAATGATTCTGTGATGCTGCAATGTCATTTGACATAGATTATTTGCTTGCCAGAAGTAAACAAACTCACCAGTGATTGAAAAACCACTGCTTTTCTTTATGACTACAGCACTGTTGTCTCCAATGCAATGACTTAAGTTACTGCCTCATAGTTTGTAAGCAGCCAAAGCAGCCAACTCATCCCTTTGTTGGTGTAATTGTCTGCTACACTCACAGTCATATGAGTGTCTGGTTCTGGGCCCAAAGGAAACCAACTGGCTTCTGCGTCTGAAAGACAGTGTGTAATTTTATATATCTGAATCATTTGACTGATTAATGAGGTAAAGGTCAATTAGACATCATGTACTGTGTAACTATGCTGTCTGCATCTGAGAGATTCACAGAAATGGGGAAAAGGTAAAGAAAGGAAAGGAAAGACAAACAAGTGAGCTGGCTGTCTTCAGATCTACAGCTTCAGCGTTTGCTCAACAGATTGAAACAAAACCCCAAGCATGGATTCCACTGAAAACCAAGCAGCAGTAACTAAGCTTTTTGTTTAGATTTCATAATAATTCACATGCACGTCTGTTCTGTAACTACAGCTCCAGAAATAAACTGGATCTCAGTGCTATGTTGTCTTTGGTCTTCACAGAGTACCAGGTGGTCAACGCTCCAGGTTTTCTGCTCTTCACAGTTCGTAGTCTGTGCCTTTGGTTTTCAAGAGCACACACACACTTCGGGGGCGTGTAGTGGGTGTAAGAGGGAAAGCTCAGAGAAGAAAGGGGTTTGGAGCAGGAACAAGTGGGTTTATATTTAATGAGACGGATCGACAACAAAAAAAAATCACGTGGATATTTGTTCATGTTTAAAGTTGTTAGAAATTCAGATGACCAGCTAATTTTTTTGCTATCTCTGGTAACAGCCAAACCTGCCCCAGTTTAGACCAGGTTTGGAAATAGAATGGAGAGGGGGGGGGGAAAGCAAACAGGAAGGATGACTAGCTAGAAGCTGTGTAAATCTTGGGCTAGGACCAGCAGCTGCCCTGGCACTACTGTGCTGAGACCAGAGCACCTCAGCCAGCCAGCCCTGTGCTCAGCTCGAAGCCCTCTCACTCTACCCTAAATATAGCCTGTCCCAACTCTATTACCAACCAGACCTCATTTGCTTTTGTACTTTCCCTCCAAAGCTAAGCTGTAGCTTGTGATAACCACAACTGCTGCCTAAGGGAGGCTTCGTGGGGCTGTGTGCCACATATGCCCAGGGAGCACGAGGAAGTGTGAGCGTAGGAGAGCACCTGGATCCCACAGGGCGGGCACAGCTGTTGTTAGAACAAACCAAGGCTCAGGAGGACTTTCTTTCCAAAACCACCATGGTTTTGCCCCACAGGGACTGAGCAGAGGAGACTGAAGCTGATCCCTGGCACACTAACCAGAGAGCTTCTCATGCAGCTCCCTCAAAACCCACTTCCTTTATGTTTTTGTCAGAGAAGACATGATGCAAATACCTGCTTGTCTAGGGCAATCTCAGTTCTCACATTTTGTACTGGACCAAGACATTGCATTTTTCCTGCCATTTTGTCTAGTTACAGCAAGCCTACAGGGCAGTTTTTGACTCCTAGACGTGCACTGGTGTATACCTAAAGGCTATGTCTTTCTGTGGGATAGCCTCAATATGATAAATACAGGAGAAACCTTTGAGTTTTCCCACCAACAAACTGCGGTGCTTCAGTTTGTAGCTTGTGCAAAACACAGCACCTTGAACAGCCATACGTGCAGCCTGATTTAACCCCCGTCAAGCTGGCACATGAATAAAGAATTAAACCCCTACAGCCAGTAACTGTTGTGACTTGCATTGCTTTAATGGTCATCAGAGCAACAATTATGATTAATTGGCAACTGTAAAAGCAACTAAAATTATGGCCCTTTCTCAATAAAGATGACCCCTGATGGAAGATGATTTCTGATAACAATTATTGTCTTTAACTAATGACTGCATCCATTAAACAATTCTAATTCTTATTTAATTCCAGCTAGACAAATTTAAGCCACAAAAGTGATCATCTGTCTTTGAAATACATCTGCCGTGAGCGATGTGATTAGGTTTAGCCTATGTGTCTGTAACCAAGAACTGAGGCCAAATAATGACTATGATCTCTAGTCCTTTAACTAAATAGAAGCTGTATGTTTACATGTCTTAGCAATGATTTCACCGCTCTGCTCCTTTTGTCAAAAAGCCCATGTCAACTTCTGGGCTGCTGATCGGTCTGTGGCAGAAGCGTTTTGGTTCTAGTAACCACAAGTGATACAATCGGCCTCCTTGTCACGGTTGGAGCCGTCGATGCCTTGCTTACGAAGCTCATCGAGGAAGATGTCTAGCTGCTTTTCCTGATTTTCAGCTACGGCTAATGTGTGCAAACAGGTGCTGTTGGCGGGGAAATAGGCAGATTCAGCTCCACTGATGGCTGTCTCAGAGGCTGGAAAGATCAAAGATGACAACAACAAAAAAAGCAGCTGAATTAGAATCATAGAATCATAGAATCATAGAATGGTCAGGGTTGGAAGGGACCTTCAAAGGTCATCTTAGCTTAGATTTGTCCCAGTCTTTAAAGAAGCGCCGGCTTTCCCATTTCCCTGACTAAAGATGCTAATTTGGAATAAAAGTCCCCAGATGATGGCTTTTGGTAAGCCTTGGGCAACAGCTGCTCTAGCAACAAGGCACAGTCATCAGTAAAATATTTTCCATCAACCACAGGAGAGACAAGTTGGCCCTTTGGTGTACGTATATGCACATTTATTTTTAAATTAAGGCAATAACAATGGAGTCAGACAGCCTGCTTCAGGTCACAGATTGCTCACTGGATGCAGTGGGAGCAGCCTTAAAACCCATGGGCTGCCACATGAGAAAGGCAGCGCTGCTGGCTGGGAGCTGGCTGCTGGGATTCACCCTCTGTACGCATGATGAATAGTGCAGGTGGTGGCCAATTTTGCTGAGGTTCTTCAAGTGCTGTTGTAAGATAAACAGCAGTTTTATGTTCTACTGCTCTCTGTCCAGCAGGTCACACAGCCATGTGTGTGTGTTAAGACGATACCTATATACTGGGTTGGGTTGGTTTTGTTTTTTGGTTTTTGGTTTGTTTTTTTTTTTAAAGTGCATCTTCCCACAAACATTGCATACATGTTATATTTGCTATCCCAAGCTGAAATAGTGATGCTCACGAGCCCAACCCTTTGTGGCAGTTCTAAAGTTAACATGGTTTCTCATTCAGCAGTTTGCCAGCCCAGCACTAGTTCCCACAATATCACATACACTGAGGTTGTCACACATGCCAAGAAAAGAGACTTTTCTTTCCTCCTTTTTCTAAACAGAACAGACTGAGCCTCCCATCCCTGCAACAAGATGCGTTTGAGAAATACTCACGGTTGCAAACAGCCAGTGTGTTTCCTCCAGCAAACTGTGTTGTCCAGGAAAACCCAGTGGAGTTGCCACATACTTCATACAGCCTGCTGCGTCTCAGGAACTGAAAGTCGTAGCCCTTGGTAAACAAAAAGAGGGGGAAAAAACAAACACTGTCTTAGACTGCATCACAGTAACCGTAAGGCTGAAGAAACATTCAGCCACTGAAGGGTCACAGCAAACACTACAACCTATCCCTGCCCTAAGGAAAAAAAAAAAGAAAAGAAAAAGTATAAAAAGGAGAATTATGTATTACACAATAAACACTTGCAAATTAATGAATAGACCAAGCAATAGAACAGCCGTAAACAAAGAATATTACCTTGTTGCACATCGGTTTGCAGTACTGAGCATTATCAATGGTGACACACACCAGCCCGCCATTTTGGGGGGCTTGGGGCAGTGGGCATGGAGGTAACTGCTTGCAAACTTTCGAGTGGGTTAAGAAGGGGAAAAAAGAAAAAAAAAAAAGAGAGAGAGATAAAACAAGACAGCAGAGTGAAAGTGAGTAAAAAAAAGTCTCCCCTTGCTCAAGCAAACCACAGGCATAGTAACTGACCTGGGCGTGGGTGATAACTGTCCCCACCAGCTCACTTGGTTCAAGTCAGCATTTTTGTTTGTTAAAACCATTTATTATTTTTCTTGGCAACACTCAATTTTTCCATCACTTGTCACTTGACAGCAAAGTCCCTGTAAGCCCCAGTTACACTTTTAAAATGTCTCAAAGTGGCATTTATGCTCAGAACTATTGTGGTCAAAACTATCCAAATATTTATTGGAAAAATAAGACTGACGTGCCCGTTCCCAGACACCAAAGAGGCTCTTGGCAGAGGGCAGCAGGCCCTGCTGCCTCTGTGGCTGTGCTGCTGCTGGCCATCAGATGCTGGGCTGTGGGGACGGCGAAACCCTGTGTACTGGTGCTGCCATGCCTCCCCGACACCTGCCAGGACAGTGGTTAAGCACTCTTGCTTTCTGGCTCATTAGTGAGATG
>WHYT01016579.1:54300-77106 GCA_009806455.1 Tetrax tetrax | reverse complement strand
GGGAGGGGCTGGGGAGGGAGGTGGTGGAGTCGAGGGGAGACTGGAGATTGACAGAGAGGAGGGGATGGGAGGGGGATCCGGGGGAGGTCGGAAGGGAATCCGGAGAGTAATCCAAGGGATATTGGAGCGGAACGCGGAGAGGGGAGGCATCCAGGGGAGACTGGGGGAAACCAGGGGGAAGGGAACCCAAGGGATGTTCAGGAAAGGTGGGAGTTGGGATTTAGGGAAGATTGGGGGAAACAGGGGAAGGGGATGGTGGGTTTTAGGGAAGACTGAGGTGGATTTTGGGGAATCCAGGGGAAGCGGGCAGTGCTAAGGGAGAAGGCGGAAATTCGGGGAAGAGTGGGGAGAAGGAAAGAGAGGGAAGCAGATTGTGTGGGATTTGGAGATGAGCTGAACAGGGCTGGGGGCGGTGGTACTGGTGAAGAAGGGGAATGGGGGATCCAGGGGAGATGAGTCAAAAGGGCAAGATGCAGGGGGACATCCAGGGAGAGCGGGGCTGGAGCGGGGGTCCCTGGCGTTGGCAGTAGAGAGGAATTTCCTGGGAAGGGCTGGAGAAGAGAGCGTGGGGAGCAGAAGCTTGAGCCAGGGCACTTTCCTTCTGTATGGAGAGCGAGACTACGCTAGCTGTGGGTCTTCCCACTAAAACGCTCCCTGGGACTCCACTCTCACTTACATCTCTGCGCTGTGCGCTGGAAAGAGCGTCAGGAGCCAAGATTCAGGAATGAACGGTGGCCACGGTCAGCTCAGCCCAGCGAGGATGCGGTGCCGTGCTGTCAGTGCTGAGGTGCCCGGCCTTTGCTCTCCTGATTTTTTTTTTGTGAGCGTGGCCTGGAAAGCATCCCCTCTGCCTCAGTTTATCCGTCGGTAAAGCAGATCCGTAACGGAGTTTCAGCAGCGACAGTGTGGTTTTGAAGATGAGCAAAACGATGAAGGCAAGAGGTGGATTTTGTGTTGGAGTCCGTTTTCTTTTTACCTGGCAGGCTTACTGGGTGACTCTGTGTCCTTTCGTCTCGTGGAACCGTGCCGCCCCCTCTCAAACCGGGCACGGCTTGTGTCTCGAGCTTCTCTCTGAGACGCCTGGGGGGGTCCTTGCCCGAAGTCCAAAGCGGTGACAGCGCGTTTGAGCGTCACCAGGACGCCTTTGTTCCCGGGATGGTACACGCCGGTTCCCTGCGGTTTGTTTCAACCGCCGTCGTTGTGGTGTGAGCCCCGTTTTACTTTGTGGACCGGGAGTCTGCGTGCTGCTTAGCCCACCTGACGGACGGCGCCTCGCTGCGCGGCGGCGCTCGCGGTGCCTGGCCCCTGACCAGACGGGGGTTGGTCGCTAAGGCAAGGAAGCGGTTGTTGGCTGGTTCAGTTTTGGTGGCAGAATAGTGCGTGTGGTTGCTTGACAGCGTTTTTCCGGGAGAAAACCGCCCTCTGGTAGAGACAGCTCTGCTCTTAGCTGGACGCAAGTATTGTGACGTTGGTGTGGGATGTCCAGTATCTGCGGCGGCCGCAGATGTCCCCGCTGCATAGCTGGTGGCTCTCCACGAGCTTTCTGCCTTACGATCTCCGGTCAGTGGTTCTCTGCTTCAGCCCGAAGTTCGGTTCGATGGAGCCGCGACGCCCTGTCCCCTGAGGCGCGCGTTGTACTTCGTGTGCCGTGCCTCTGGTGGAAGCTCTGGCTGTCGGATCGAGCCGTGCCTGCGAACGGCAGACGTTTGCGTGGCGGTCCCAGCTGTAGCCGCGCTCGCGCAGGATCCGTTTGCGGCCGCCGGCGAGAGCGACGGGGGTTGAGCTCGGGTCTCCGCGGTCCTGTCGGCCGTTGGAGTGTCCTTCCGGAGAGGAGGTTGCCCGTCATAGCTTGATCTTTTCCGTTGAAGTTTTTCCGGCGCGATAATCCCCGAGTTTCACCTTGGAGTGTGGCAGCTGGATTATCCTGGGAGCTGTTTTACGATGTACGTTTTAGCACAGGTTGACTGGATCTGTTTTACAGGTTTATTTTCTGGATTCTGGATTTTATTTTTGTGGATTCTGCGTAACCGTTAGCTCGTTGACTGCGTTGCTATTCTTGTCTGCCAGACTTGTTCTGGGCAGCGCTATCGGTGCGCTGGCACACGCCAGAATACAAACGAACGGCTGCAGCTCTTTTCCCTGAGAAATGTCCTGCTACTCAGAGACTGTGGCTCTTACGAAGTAAAGAAATATGGTGGGCAGATAATTCTCCCTGCTGCCTTGCCCCGTGTCAGGATGTTAGCGGCGCGGAAGGAGAGCGATAGGCGACGTCTGCGTGGCTGAAGGGGACTTCGCGTTGGACCGCTTCCACCCTGCTTGGCGTGGTGTGCTGAACTTGCTTCTTTTAATAGACTGGCACCTGGTTTGCCTCCTCGGTGGCTCTGACGCGTCTGAAAGCAACGTTTACACCCAGCAGGTATAAAACGGATACCGGGACAAGATCTGGCCCCTTCACCACGAAGGAAAATTCAGCCTGTGGTCTCCGGCCACCTAAGGCACAAATGTGAAATTGCGTTTCAATCGGCGCGTGGTCTGTGGCGCCGCTGTCAGTGTTTCCTGACATTTTCGAAGTGAGGCTGGCTCCTGCACCTTCCTGCCCTCACCACGGTCCCTTTCCTCACCGCTGCGAACGGAGGATTCTTGCAAGTCATCACGGGCTGTCACAGATCCTTCTTCTCTCCTGCCTCCACCTCTCCCAGCAGCAGCACAGAGCTCGTGCTGATCAGAAGACGTTTCAGAGGGTTGGCCTCCTGCCTTGCGGCTCAGGAACCCGCATGCTGACAGATAAACCTTGCTGCTTTCAGGTCGCCAACTCTGTGTTTCTTTCTGAACCTCTAAAAAGCAGCGGGAGCAATCGGTGTCTCCACATCCCCGTCCCTGGCTGCTGCAGGAAACCAGGTTGTGCGGGAGACGCCCGCCGGGATGACGATTTGGGGGCATGGTTTCGCACCTGCACGTGTGACATCCCACCCTGAGGGCTGACCGCGTCCTTGGATGCAGGTGTCAACTGCTCGTAGTCGTCGTGAGATCATTTCTCACCGTGAGGTGTCGGTGACGCGTGAGCTGGTGCCAGACACGCAGCGGCTGCCAGGCTGGCGTACAGTGAACACGTTTTTAGAGCTGTTTTGGAGACGTAGGAACTGCCTGGTTTGGGAATAGAAAATTTCCTGTGCTTCTTGCTGGGAATCCCATGAATCAGCAGTTCCCCTCTCCTCTGGTCGCCCTTCTGCACGGGAGCCAAAGCTGTCCCCCATGAGCCACCCTGGTTCCCCGCTGAGGGTCTCGAGGGGGCAGCGACAGGACGTTGGGCACAGGTTGCAGCAAAGGTGGGTTTAGCACCTGCCGCTCTCTGGAGATCCATTCTGGAGGAACTAAACGGGCTGGTCGGTCGTGTCCCGTGCCCCCCTCCCTGCCGATGTGCTGTGAGTTTGGAGGAGTGCTTCGTACCGACTCCCTTCGCCCTGCAAACCGGGAGGTTTTACTGGCTTGCCTCGCGTGCTGCTGAGGGCGTTGGGCTGTTAGAGTCCGCGAAGGATGCTCGCGAGCAGCAGGGGCTGTGGATGTCAAGGTGGGCGTGTGTGTGATTCTCTTGGTTTTCCTCATGGTTCTTTGGGAAGAAGTTGGTTCGGCTCTGTGGCGTTTTGATCTCCCAAGCTGTTGTGTAAGAGAGTTTTGTTCCCTGTGCTTCTTCCCTCTTCAGTTCTGTGGTTTACTGCCAGCCAGGGAGATTTCCAGCTGGCCTTGCCGAAAGGCTTCCCGTGGCGTAGGAGGAGCAGGACGTTTTCTCTTTCAGCTCCTGAGCATTCTGGGGTTTTTCAGGGAAGTTCCTTTTGGTGCGGTGGGTTTGTGAGAGGAGATTTGCCTTGTCTGTCGGGGCTGGTAGACGGAGCCAACGGTTACGTCGTGGTAATCTCTAGTTTTCAAGGAAGTGCGGGTGGTTCGGCCTAGCTCCTCAGCGTGTGGGTTCGCGCGCCCTTGCTTGTGAGCGCCCCGTGCTCAATCCAGCGACCATTTGTGCGTGTGCACGAGAAGAGCGTTCAGGCATCGGCGGCTGGTCGATTCTTGCTGTGGTGAACTGTCCAGGAGATGTTGATGAGGGTACTTTCTGTCAGGACTAACGCTTTTATCAGGCAGTCCCTGCTTTTATTTCACTACAAGGTTCTGGAGCTGTAGGCTGAGTTGGTCACAGTTACAAGCTTTGGAGTGCTTGAGATTTCACACGTGGTGTGATATTCCTTCTCTAGGAGGAGAGTCTTGGGCAGTGATTCACAGAAGTATTTTTTTGTATGACTCAGAGGTTTGGAGGTTGGTCGGTCTGCCTTTTAGCTGGCTTTCAGGGGAAAAAATCCCATAACAAACTCCACGTTTTAGGCTGGGTTTGAATATCTCTATTACCTGTCACTGAGACGTCCCATACATCGCAGTGTCTGTAACTCTGCTTTTTTCTGCTTTCTGTAAGCTTTTTTAAATGGAGTACAAAAAGGAAATCAATGAATATTGCGTGGTGGTGTAATGTGGCTTGCTCGAAATGGAATTCACTGGGCTGGTACGGTTCTGTGCAGACATCCCGGATCGCGTCAAATAATCCCGGATAACCGCTATTCCGAAACTCTGCTTGGCCTTTGTTTCCTTGCAGAGCTGTGGTAGAGGCTGTTCATCGGTTGGATCTCATCCTCGGTAACAAGGCAGCGTATCAAGAAGTGTTCAAGCCGGAGAACATCAGCTTGAGGAACAAGTAAGTCGGGCGGGCCGCTTGGTTTTTATTTTTGACCGGGGAAGCAGCACGTGGAGGTTTTGAAGCCGCAGTTGTGCGGTGTACACGGTTTGTAGTGCGCCTGTCGGCCTGGGGTCCCGCCGGGGTTTTGAGGCAGAGGCTGGGATTCCGCTGTGTTTGAAGGCGCCGTAGCTAAACGTGGTTCTCTGCTGTCTGCCTCAGGCTGCGGGAGCTGTGCGTGAAGCTGATGTTCTTGCATCCCGTGGATTATGGAAGGAAAGCAGAAGAACTGCTCTGGAGAAAAGTGTACTATGAAGTTATCCAGCTCATTAAAACAAATAAAAAGGCAGGTATCTACAGCTCTGGCAGGAGAAAAATCTCTGGCTGTGCACTGGGTGAGACCAAGTTAAAACCTTTGTTTGCTTGGAGAAGTTGTGGTCTGAACACAGGGCGGGTAGCCAGGCGCTCCTGAATTCTGCTCGTGGAGCTGACCTGAACTTTTTGTCTAACTGTGGGCAGGTCAGCTTTAATGATCTGCAGAGAGGCCTGCCACTGTGGAGGATATTTCAACATAATTTGCTTAATTTTTGTCTTCCCATCTTCAAAAGACACATATCTCCAAGTAGAACCATGGTCTTGAGAGGCTTCGTCAGTGCTAGTTGTTTTTACCAGAGCTGATGGTTAGAAAATGCTCAGTTTTCACCTTGTGTTTCCTCATGCCGTGAGCTCTCCTGGGGACGTGTTGTCTGAACGAGTTTAAGGTGCTCTAAGCAGACACCTTGCTCTTACACACTTGTTGTTGCAGCAAGTGTTTCTCCTCCTCGTTGTCGGCCATGGGTAAATCCCACTAGAGACAGCGTTGTCGAGCGAGAGGAGGCGCAGAACCGAGCGCTGTCTGCGTTGGTGCAAGGCGGGTGGCCAGGCTCCAGCGTTACCCGGGCTGCGTTAACACCTTTCCTTTTCCTCCCTCCAGCACATTCACAGCCGCAGCACTCTGGAGTGCGCGTACCGGACGCACTTAGTCGCTGGGATAGGATTTTACCAGCACCTTCTCCTGTACATCCAGTCTCACTACCAGCTGGAGCTGCAGTGCTGCATCGACTGGACGCACGTGACGGACCCGCTGATAGGTTGGTGCTCAGCGGTGGGCTCCTGGGCGAGCCCGCGTCCCAGCCGCGTGCCTTCCGCCCGCACCGGGCCATCTTTCTTTGGGTTGAGCGTTTATGTGAAGCAGCTCGAGGCTGCGTACGCGTTCGCGGCCCCGATCGCCGTGTCCTAGTCTGTTCACGTGTGCTCCTGGGTTGTGCTGGGTGGCCTCAAGGCGCGTGGTTCTGTCAGAGTGGGTCTGGGTGGGAAACGGGGCCTCTGCACGTTGCTGGCCTGTGTTAGCAAGGGTTTAACTGGCATTCGTAAAGCTGGCGGTGGGGCAGCAGCACAGACCCGCGTCGGGAAGTCGGTACGTCTTCAGCCACAGAACGTTCTCATTGCTGTATCCTGTTCTTTGTTCTTGGAGATGGTCGGATCCTGGTCAGGTTGGAAAATGTCAGTTTAAAGGCAGATGTCCCTGGCAACTGTTGCTTTGAGAAACGCGTCTCTGTGCTGCGGAATTAATAAATTCTCAGCGCGCGCATTCCAGATGGGCTTGCACCCCGTGGTGTGTGGCTGCGTTCGAAAGGCTCCCCTAATTCAGGTTTGTTAATGTCTTTAGGCTCTCTTAATTAAAGGGATGCAGCAGATGAGTGTGTAACCGGATAACAGAGATGTAACCTTGCATTCCCAGAAAAGATGGATGTGTCAGAATCCCGTATGAGGTACAAACGAGGGTGGACACGTGCTGGTTATACAGATGAGAGCAAGAGGATCGAAAGCAAACAGGGCAGGGAGGATAGGTCCAGCGGCGCACTCGGACGCAGATCTGGGGGTCAAGTGTTTATGTAATGCTGGTAGTGAGTGGGAACCGCTCCCCGCTGGGATTGGATTTCACTTCCACTCTTTTAAACTAACCCATGAGAGAAGCAGCTCAGGCTGCGGGCTGGACCGCTCTGAACAGCTTCCTTTGCGATTCCTACTTGGGGGAACGCTCTCCTCTAGAAGGGAGAAGTCCTTGGCGACAGGAAGACTGAACTAGGCTGAAGCCATGGTGCTGCTCTGCCCAGGAAGCGATCTCTGGAGAGTGAAGGCAGGAGCCTTTGCCTCCTGGTCGCTGGCCGAACCGTGGCCCCGCTGGCTGGGGAGAAGGGGCTGGTGGGGAGGTGGGAAGCACAGGCAGCCCCTCCCGGGAACTGAGGCACGTTTGATGGTTTGAGTTAGTTCAGATGAGCTGATCTGAGTTAGTTCAGATCAGCTGGCTGGAGCCTTTCCCTCTTGCTTTTGACACTTTCCACTGCCTGAACTGCTTTTATTTTGGTTTGGTTTAAATTTAGCGTAGAATAGAAGAGACTGTTTCCATTGGAAGGGACCTGCAGTGACCATGCAGTCCAACTGCTGGAGCAGTTCAGGGCTGGCCAAAAGTTAAAGCGCGTTAAGGGCATTGTCCAAGTGCTGCTTCAGCACTGACAGGCTCGGGGCGTTGGCCAGCCCCCGAGGAAGCCTGTTCCAGTGTCTGACCACCCTCTTGGTCAAGAAATGCGTCCTGATGTCCAGTCTGGACCTCCCTTGAGGCAGCTGTGAACCATTCCGCCGTGTCCTGTGGCTGGATACCAGGCTGAAGAGGTCAGCACCTCCCTCTCCTCAGGAGCCTGCAGAGAGCGGTGAGGCCGCCCTCGGGCTCCTTCTCTCCAAACTAGACGAGCCAGAGTCCTCAGCCTGAGCTGACAGGACCCTCCTCCAGCCCCTTTGCCAGGTTTGTGCCCTCCTCTGGACGCAGAGGCAGTTTTGTCCAGCGGCGGTTCTTCCCAGCTGGCTGCAGCTGCCCTGCCTACAACACAGACTGGCTGTCCTGATTTTTCCCTTGTTTTACTTCTCTTCCTCCGTTTTCGGTTGGCTAGTCCTAAATCTAGATCTCAGTCTCGAGACAACAGGAGTGTTTCCCCTTTTGATGCTGGGAACGGTACCTCCACGTTGTGTGCTGCTGCCAGGTGCACGCGTGCTCAGACTTTGTTCTGGCTTCCAGGGATTCGCGCCGGCTCCCAATCAAAGGCCTCGTTAGCCATGCTGACAAAGTCAGCCTCTTGACAGTGCTCAGTGCTACGTTAACGCGATCGCGTGGGTTGAAGGCAGGAACTGGCCTTTGTCCTCCGGTCTTAGCGCAGACGGAGGCGGCTCTCTGAGGCCTACCCTGCAGATAAAGCCCAGCGACGGTCGTTTCGGGGACTGTTCGTGATGCAGTGACGTGCACCGCCCCGATCGGCAGGGGATTCAGGGCAGGGGGGGAGCATCTGTGTGTATGTGGACTTTCTACATTGATTTTCCACACTTTAGCAAGAGGAGTGAACCGGTGCTGGTCTGTAAGATGCCGCAGACCGCAGCTGACACTGTGGTCTGGCCATGTGGTCTTTGTTTTCACCCGCTGAAACGCTGAGTGTCTCGGGCCGAGGCGTGGGCAGCTCGTGTGTCTTTCTGGCAGAGCGTTACCCCGTGGTGTGTGTGATTTCATGTTTCTCATGCAGGCTGCAAGAAACCCGTGTCTGCATCGGAGAAGGAGATGGAGTGGGCACAGATGGCGTGTCACAGATGTCTGGTTTATCTGGGAGATCTAGGTAAGAACAGCGTCGTCTTCCAGGGCGACCTTTAACGCGTTAAAAGGCGGTGCCTGCACAGGGCTGAGTCCGTCGTCGTTAGTCACCAGCCGTAGTTACTGCAGACAGCAGTTTCCCTCTGACACGTTTGTCAGTGCCTGGTGTAAGCTGAAATCCTCGTGGATAACTGAACCGCTACAAGGTGCAGACGCTTTGGTTTGGGGCAAGAAGGGGAGGAGGTGGCTGTTGATGAACGGCCGCATCTGTGGCTGCGTAAGGATGGAGGCCTTCGCTTTTCCTTACGTTGTTTGGACGATGTGGAGGAAACTTGGAAGCGGGCTGACTTCTCCGTTCAGACAAGGTTGCCTTACGGAGTCGTGTCATCAGCACCACAGTGACTGAAATCAGATTTGTCAAGCAGCGTTGTGAGTCAGTGCAGAGCGGCAGGCCGCTGCAAAGCTCCGGGTTCTGTGTCACTGTGTCTGGCTGCATGTCATCCTTCTGTAGCAGACGTGGCTCTCTGACAGTCACGACCTCCTGAAGCGCGTGGTGAGCGTGTCAGCTCCTTGCTTGATGGCCTGCACGTGGGAGTGCAGGCAGTGAGAAGACGCGTAATTGCGGGAAAAGCAGCTATTGGAAGCGTGGCGCGGGTAAACGCGCTTGGCGCGCAGCAGCCTTCAAGCTCCCGAAAGCTGTTTGGCGTTACCGTTGCGCGTGAATCAGCCTAAAAATGGCATTGTGAATAAATGTCTCCCGGGGGTGGTAGGTATGACTTCCCTCACTGGTGGGGGAGAAGCGTGCTCCCCTCTTCACAATGCTTTCACCTAAGGTTTCCAAAATGCCTACTGTTGTCCGAACAACAAAAATTAGTAAAGTTTAATCTAGCTACAGCCAGGTATTTCTTACGTCAGCTGGCTTGCTTTAGATTTCACACGCTGCTGCAGTAGAACATAGTCAGTAGTGGAACATGGAACACAACTCGGAGTTGTTTGACTGCCCTCTGGTTTCTGATGCGCCCTGTGTGGTTTTCTTTCAGCTCGCTATCAGAATGAACTGGCAGGTGTGGACACAGAGTTGCTGGCTGAACGGTTTTACTATCAAGCCCTTTCTGTTGCACCACAAATTGGTGAGTGAGTGAGTAACTATGAGCTTCTAGATGTTAAAACCGTGTTGCCACAACCCCATACTGTGCTGGTCAGGTTTGTATCCTGCTGCTGAGAGAGGAGTGGTTTTATCCTCTGGTTAAAATTGCTTCCTTCTTTGAGAATCTCTCTTGCTGGCAGCCAAAGAGAGGAGTTAAAGCAAAGATGCTCTTCAGCTTACTCATCTGATAACCCCTGAGAAGCTCAGACTTCCATGAGCACGGCCGAGTTGTGCTTGTGTGGTTGACAGAAGATCATTGTTGGTCATCTCCCTCCTTTTACCCCTGCCAAATAATCTTATGAGAACACATTGTGGCAGGAATTGAGGGCCTGTCTTGTCTTAAAAAGTGTATAATTCCAGAAAAAATGTTTTGTCTGTGCAGAGTTCTCACAGTTGTCTGATAGCCTGATCTCAGATATTAGTAAGTGACACACATTTCTGTTCCACGATGTGCTGGAACAGAACTCTCAGATGCTGGTCAGATGATGTCCGTGTCAAGAGGAACACGGAGTCGAGGCCGTGGCGTTATTAATACAGAGGAGGAGGCGTTGTTTGCTCTGCTTTCTTGTGGAGATAACTGTCAGGAAGGTGGGGAGGATCTAAAAGCACTTTAAAACAAAAAACCCCTGGGTGTCAAAAGGATTGAGTAGTCCAGACCTTCGTACTACAGCTTTGTTCCTGTTTGTGTCTCCTGGCTTCCCGCCTGCGTGGACGTGTAGCGAGAGGGAAAGGATCTCGTTTCTAGCAGGGCCGGTGGAGAAGCGTCAGCTGATTCCGTTGTCCCTCTTTCCCGACAGGCATGCCCTTTAACCAGCTGGGGACACTGGCGGGCAGCAAATACTACAACGTGGAAGCTACCTATTGCTACTTACGCTGGTGAGTGTCCGTGGGGATCCGGCTCCCCGAACGGAGAGTCGGTGCACTGTGGTTGCTGGTGCTGGATTCTTTCCTCCTTTACGTTGAGCTCGTGACTGTTTTCAGCGGATGAGTTTCAGGGGGTGGGGGAAGAGAAATGGGTTTATTTCGCCCTTGAGCAGGACTCGTAAAAACAAAGAGCCTGCGTCAAACCAAACCATCGTGCTGGTCGCTCAAACAGACGTGCAGGGCCGCACTCGGAGGACAGGGTTTCACCAGAGACCCTCCGTCCGCACCAGAGTTGGAGGGGAGCGGAGGTGCTGAGTGTGGCACCCCGCGTAGCACGGTGGGCAGAATCCAGTTTTCGGCGCGTGGCCTTAAGGCACGGATTGGAAGAGGGGTGCAGACACTGCAGGTGGGGCCGAGGTGCAGCCTGAAGTGGGGTTTGCAGACATCTGCAGGAGTTCAGTAGCCCAGCATGCTCAAACAAGAGCACTAGCTGCCTGTGTTCGTGCTCAGGTGCCTGAATAGCTTTCTAGTGAATTAAAGCCGTAAAATGTGAGTAACCTTGTGGCAAGGTAACTTTTGATGTGTTCTGTTTTGCTGTCTCAGTATCCAGTCTGAAGTGTCCTTTGAAGGTGCCTGTGGGAACCTGAAGCGGCTGTATGACAAAGCAGCCAAAATGTATCACCAGCTGAAGAAATGCGAAACCAGAAAGCTGTCTCCGAGCAAGAAACGGTGAGGGGGAAAGGAAAGGAGTGCAGGCTGAGGGTTGGCAGTGCCAGCAGTGTCAGCCTCTGGGTTGAGAGTAGCGTCTCCCTAGGAAGTGGGAGCTGGTAGACAGCCCGTTCAAGGCACTGGCTGCTCCCAGAACTTTGAGAGCCCCAGGCTAGGTATCATTCTTGATCTCTCAGATCGTAATTTCAGGAGAAAAGCTACACGCTGACTATGTGTAGAGTTGGAGGTGGGAGATTTTCTCATCTCCCCTGGAGCTGACAGCTGTTGATGAGGGTTGAGGCATATTGGTGAAAGCTAGAACTGTATAAGCTGCCGTTTTTTTTTATTTTTTTTGTTGGGTTCCCCCTTGCCCCCCCCCCCCCTCCGGTTTCATCAGAATGTAGTTTTCAATTGAAACCCGATGTACCTATTGATAGAGCTCTGTTAGTCTGGTCCATCTTTGTCGGGGGGCACCTCCTTTACACTGTTTTCCTCTCAATCTTTTTAGAGGCAAAGACATTAAGAGGTTGCTGGTGAGCTTTATGTACCTGCAGAGTCTTTTGCAGCCAAAGAGCAGGTAAGGTGACAGCAGATTCCACGCTATCTTCTGTTGATAACTCGGAGTAGCAGGCATTCAAACTGGAAGAGACTGTTCCCTGTAGGATAACAGTGCCTGTGCTGAGGCTTTCTGACAAAAAGTCCATGGCTTTAGTCTTCTCACCTTGCCAAGGGAGGCTGAAGTCCCAGAGGGTTGAATACTTTGCAGGTCTGGCTGATAAAGCCAGAGTGAATGTCGCGCTCCCAGGCCTCACAGCTCGTCTCTGTACTGCGCTATGCCTTTGGTGTTTTCTTGCTTTGTTCGTCATCAAATGCTTTTTCCTGGCAAGCGCTGGATTTCGGCTGATAGGACAGCAAAGCCTCGCTGTCTGTACGTGTGCAGGGCTGTTCATGGCGTTTGGGAATCTGTAACCACGTACCTGTTCAAAGAAACAAATACCATAACCTGTTGATGTTAGCGTAAACGGAAAGCTTTGGACAGCTGTGTGGGTTCCCGCCCCCCCGCCTTGGATTTTCTGTCTGCTGGGAGGTTTTCAGCTGATGGTGAATTGATTCTTACTGCTTGAAACGGAGCGGGTGTTTTAAGGGGGCTCGTACACAGGCTACAGTTAAACACTTCAGGCTGGAAGGGACCTTCTAGGGGCCCAGTCCTTCCCAGAGCAGGGTCCACTCTGAAGGCAGATTCCAGTGGGAAGCTGGATGAGGTTGCTCAGAGCTCCATCCAGCTGAGTTTTGAGTGGATCCGAGGACAGAGATTCCAGACCTCTCTGGTCCCAGTGCCTGACCGCCTCCACTGTGGAATTCTTTGTCCTTGCATCTAGTCTCATTTTGCTTTTCTGCAGCTTGAACCTATTGCTTCCCTTCCTTTTGCTGAGCACCGCTGAGAAGAGTCTCGCTCAGTCCTCCGTTGCCACCCATTTGGCATCTGAGGACGGAAGATTCTTCCCCCCCGAGCCGTCTTTCTTTCAGACTGGAGAAACTTGATTCTCTTTGCCTCTTCTCCTACGTTGTGCTCTCTGTTCCCCCGACAGTCCTCTGCTGGTCTCAGGCCAGTTTGTCAGTGTCCTTTTGTTTGGCTGAGCACCTCCAGACTGGATGCAGTGCTCCAGATGCCATCTCCTGAGCGCCGGCTAGAGAGGGATGATCGTTGTCCCCAGCCTGCTGGCTGGGCCCCTGCTAGTGCAGCCCAGCGTGGGATTAGCTTTCAAATACTGGCTCCTGCCAGAGTGGAACTGCAAGGCTCGTTTACTACCCACTTAACACACATGCAGTGCGTAAGAAAACCGGGAATTGCTTCAGTTTCCCAAGCACATTGCCCCCCGAGAAGGATTTTCTAGATGTTTCGCAGATGGGTTTATTTTCTGGCTAGCAGATTCCCCTAGCCTGTTATATGGAATACCTCGGCTGCATCCTTTGAAGTAGTCCATAGCTACAGAGGATTTGGGAATATCCGTACAGGGCTGCAAGTAAGAGACGTGGGAGGAGGAGAAGTGGAGCTCTTGGTTTGTGCGCTGCAATGTAATCCTTTGCCTGGGCAGTGGATCCGAAACTTCTGCTGCCTTCAGCATTGTGCATCGGCATGGCTGCTGCCTGAGCTCCCAGGGAAAAGCAATGGCGTTCTGGTGACCCGTCTCTTTGCGGGGACAGCTCTGGTTATCTTTTGTCTTCAGTTTAGCAGCTTTGGAGAGGAAAACGTAACGCAATTAATCTCCCTTGCTTCCCGTAGCTGTTCTTGCTGCAGTATATGCCCTGGTGCTTCGTCCTGTCTAGTGCTAAAGGAGAGACTAACCGCCAGGTTTGGTTCCGTTTCCATGCAGACATGCATGGAGTTTGAGTCTTTAATAATTTTTTTTTATTTTTTTTTTCCCCTCCCTCCCTTGGTAAGCTCTCTGGATTCTGAGCTGACATCTCTCTGCCAGTCTGTGCTGGAGGATTTCAACCTCTGCTTGTTCTACCTGCCCTCTCCTAATCTGAGCTCAACTAGTGAAGATGAAGAAGAGTATGAGAGCGGCTACTCCTTCCTTCCTGATCTCCTGATCTTTCGCATGGTGATCATCTGCCTTATGAGTGTCCACAGCCTCAAGAGGGCAGGTAACCCATTCAGAAATGCGGTGGTTCACATTCAGCAGTCCAGTAAGGCTGAAGATGTTGTTTTAATTGGTGTTCATGTTTTGGTCCAGTGGTCAGGCTCCTCCACCTCATCACGCTGTCTCGTTGCAGGTTCAAAGCAGTACAGCGCAGCCATTGCTTTCACACTGGCCCTCTTCTCTCACCTGGTCAATCACGTCAATATTCGCCTGCAGGCAGAGCTGGAAGAAGGGGAAAATCCCGTCTCGGCCTTTCAGAGTGACGGCACAGGTAAGAGAGCAGAGACGGCGTACGCTGGGTCTGCCCAGTTCCCTGCCCACAGGCCTGGCTCTTATTTTTCCTTCCTAAATCTCCCGGGTGTGGGTTTTGTAGTGCAGTGCCTGAGTGGTGTTAGAGACATTTTGATCTTTCACTGCTGGGCTGAAATCCCCAAAGATGAGTAGTCTGCTGAGACAGTCTCCACTTAGACACTCCCTGTGAGTATCAGAATCCACAGAATGAAAACGTTGCCTTCGTTGCTGTAGGGAGTTATCTTTCTGTATCTCTTGGCAGCTCATTCAACATCTGTTCACCCCAGTGTGTGCTCCTTATTTCCTCTGTTTGCTGTTATTTACTGGGCTCCTTCCTCCTCCACTGAGGAGATGATCTCAGGTGAAACTGGGCAGAGCAGTGTCTAGGGGACTGGGCTCAGACTGGTTTTCAGGGGATCTTGCTGAGCTGAGGACAGAACTGCTCAATCTCTCCCCTGCAAACAGTCAGCTCGTAATAATTCACAGAACGCAAGACTGGAGTTTTCCTGGTCAAAGCAACCAGCGCTCCCATCCCCTCCGTGGGTTTTGGAGCTGTCGGGGTGACACGGGGCTGCTGGAGAAGCCGTGAGCGTGTTGCCCAGGGAAGGCATTGGGTCAGCTCAGTCTAGTTACAGCGTGGAGTGGCCGGCTTGGTCGAGCTGGCTGGCCCACGCGCTCGCCCTGCTCGCTGGGTCGCCTGTCTCGCAGGCTGTAGAAAGCTGGGGAAAAGGCGTGAGATTCAGCTGTGTATTTTGTGCTGGTCTGTCCGCGTTCGGCACCGAGGCTGCGTGGTAACGGAGCAGCACGGCTTGGGCAGTAGGAGTCCAGGCTTCCCGAGCCCTTCTGGGCGCCTTTCAGGAAGCGAGTCGTCCTTCTCAGGCTGCCACTGCTTGAAGACACTAAGAGAAGTGATGGCTGAAATTGGCACTGCTGGTCCCCTGAACCAGGGCTGGTGGGCAGGTCGTGTGACGCATCGGGGCTTTCTTCACTTGTGGTCTCCTTTGAAATGCCCGCAGATGACCAGGAGCCGCGAGAGCCGTTGAACTCGATTGAGAAGGAAGCTGAAGCTGACTTGGCCAATCATCAGCCCAGTGAGGAGCAACGGAAGAACGACTGCAAGAAAAGCACGAAATACTCCCGCCTGTCCTGTTTGCGCCGCCGCCGCCACCCCCAGAAGGTGGATGAGAGTGACCTGAGCGAGGGCTTTGACTCCGACTCCAGTCAGGGCTCCATGAAGGGCAGTGATGGCTCAGAAAGTGGCTCAGAGAAGAGCGATGAAGAAGCAGAAGCTGCTTTTGATGTGGAGACGGACTCTGACATGAACAGCCAAGAATCTCGGTCTGACTTGGAGGACATGGAGGATGAGCCAGGTGAGGAGGGAAGCGGCCGAGGCAAAAGTGGGCCCAGAGAGGCCTTAAAAAACTGTGTGGATGGCAGTGGGCCGGGGGACTCCAAGAGCACAAGCGTCTCTAAAATGGAGGCTCCGGATCCAGCTCTCAACGGGCCAGCTTCCCTAAGCACTAATGACGCAAGCATTGCCAGTAATCTCCAGGCCATGTCCACCCAGCTGTTTCAGACCAAACGCTGCTTTCGCTTGGCTCCCACTTTCAGCAACATCCTTCTGAAACCGAGCAGCGAACCACCCGTCTTGAAGGATGGCGTAGAGAGCAAGCCGTGTGTCAATGGGGATCTGGAGAAGCCCAGCTCGACGGAGCAAGGTAAGAAGCGGCAGCCTCGTTCAGAATATTTGTTGTTGCAGTTCTGTGTGGAAAACCACGAGCTGTAGCAGGGTGTTAGCTAAAATCCACCCCTTCTCGTGCTGCACGTTCTCCTTTGGCTGGGTTTGGAGGAGCAGTTTGCCCAGGTGCTGGGCAGGTCTTGGGCTGGGTGTTTCCTGAAGGAGGAGCTTCACTCTCGCTGCCTGAGGGGGGACAGGGAACGGCATTTATCCTGCCTGCTCCGCAGGACAAATGCTGAGCAGCTCTGATAACACAGAGGGTAATTCCAGCAGGTGTTAAAATTTGAGTTCTCTTCCTTTTTCTCACGTGAAACATCTGTAACCAGACACTTACCAGCGCTTCTGGTGATGGGCAGCGCAGGTGCAGGCCAGTTCTCCGTGAGATGTCAGATTATCAGCTCTGCCGGGCCGATAAGCTCATCTGTCAGATGTGGCTGAGGTGCGTGTGAGAGGACCTGGGGCCTCTCTGCGACGCTCTGAGCGCTGCCTTGCAGCGTGCTCGGCGCTGAACCAGGCTGCGGATGCGCAGCAGGTGGAGCTGCAATGTCTCTATCGCCATGCGACTTACACAGCTGAGTAACGTTTGGGAGAAAACAGCTTGAAAGGGAGATCCAGTGCGCTACAGGGAGTTGTGTGTGCTTCAGATAAACCCACACGGGCCTGTTCGGTCTTGTGTGTCGTTCCTCCCAGCGTCCCCGCAGCCAGGAAACATTTTGGCATCGTGCTGCCAAATCCAGCGGGCCTGCAGCCCTGGCGGGATGCAGGCTGTGCCTGGGCCAGGGTTTGGAGGCAGAGTATTAAAAGAGACGGGGGTAAACAAAGAAACACGTGATTTTTGGGTCTGTGTAACATTTTCCTTCGATGGGTTACGCAGATGTCGCAGCTGCAGGGATGTGTTTGAGTTGCGTGGCCGTGGCGCCTTTGTCGCTGGAGGCTGAACGAGCTGCGTTGAGTGAACGAACCCGTATGCTGTTTGGCTTTGAGCTCTCCTTCCTCAGCTGCTGTTTCAAAATTCAGGCTGTGTAATGGTCTTAACGCTTTATCAGGGGTGAATTCTGAATAATTGACTTCCTCCCTTTTGATTCCAAAGGTTTACGGAATGATAATAACTGCACTAATAGGCAGAAATGACCGTGCAATTAAAATAAGGGGCTGGAACAAAATGCGTCGTTGTTCCCAGCTTGGCCCTCGACCTCAGGTCACTCATGGAGCTGCCGTGATTCTTGTTTCTGTTCTTCTTCAGCTGGAGAATCAAAACCGTTACTGAACCAAGATTCTATGCTATCATTCTTCAGCCACCGTGCAGTTTCGCTGTCAGCGGCTTTGAGATCCTCGGGTCTGTAGAACTGCAAGGCTGCCAAGCACACGGGGTGTTTAACATCCCCCGGGCCCTAGCTCACAGAATAGCCCTGCCCTTTTCTTCTCTTGCCTGAAGATCGGTGCGCACGGACCTAACCGGTGACCGCTGGCTCTGCCCTCTGCGGTAAATGCTTCCCCCCGCTCTGGTAGCGAGCGTGGCTGAGGCTGCTGCAGGGGTAAGGTGTTTGTCAGACTGCCAAAGGGAGATTTTAGCACTCTTCCAACGAAGAAGGAAACGCAGCAGTGATCCACTCTTATCAACAGTGCGGGGGACAGGGAACAGGTTTTTTGGAGATTTGTGGAGGCACCGAGAAGTTCAACTCAACTCTTACCAACGCAGTGCTGTTCTCGTAACAGTAGGGCTCGGCTTCTCCGGGGATTCGATGCCTGCCATCCTACTTTTCCCTTCGTTTTCCAGATGATGTGTCTGACTCTGAGGAAAGCATTTCAAGTAACAAATCCTGCCGGAATGAGCGATCCCTTCAGGAGAAGCTCGAGATCGTGACCAACGAAGGGCTGCTGCTGACTGTGAAGGTGTTCCTGGACTGGCTGAGGACGAACACGGACCTCATCATCATGTGTGCTCAGGTGGGAGCTGTGCTCGGGCTTCGGTCCAAGGCTGCGTCTCTTCCCCTGGGCTGGGGCGCTCGGGGCGTGTTGAAGCGGCTGTCCCAGTCCTTGCTGTGAATACCCCCCAGGTGAATTAGATAATCTAGAGCTAAGTGTAGTGACATTTACTCTTTGTAAAGCGTTCTGAGGTCTGTGGAAGATGCTGGAAGCCCAAGCAACCTGCTTATTGCGTACATCCGTCTTGACGTTTTCTGTGGCCTTTTGTGTTTTGTTCCTGCAGAGCTCTCAGAGCCTGTGGAACAGGCTGTCTGTGCTCCTGAACCTTCTGCCTTCTGCTGCAGACCTGCAGGAATCAGGTACTGGCGAAGGAGGGGGCAGTGCGATGTTTCAGCAAGCCTAGGCGTGAGGGGTTTCACGGCGTGGGGTACATCCTGGGGCGAGAGGTTTGCCAGGAGCAGTTTGCCCGTAAGCACAACGGGAAGGGACGTCGTGCGTGTGCTGGTTGTGCGTTCAACCGCCGTTCCAGTTGCACGCCGTCCGGTAGGCTTTGGCTCGGTCCGTGCGTTAGATGTGGCTGACAGTGTACCGAAACGCTCGCGCCCGCGCGTGCGCAGCCCTCGCCTGGCCAGCGTGCTTGGAATTCGCAGAACGAAAGCGAGGGTACGGTTTGTGCCGTGGCAATCGTGGAAACTAGCTTGGAAGCTCCGAGGGCTTGTGCCATGCCCTGTAGCTCAGCCTGAAGGTCCCCGCGGGTCGTGAGAAGCGTAATTTAAACAGGGGTGCGTGTCTGGTGGAACGATGGGAACGCTAACCCTCCAAAAGGCAGTTTTTCCAAAGCGATGTGCCTCAGCAGGCTGTCTGGGGCCGTTGCTGTTTGTATTCGAGGTGGCCTTTTTGTTCCTCCTTCAGCACGTGCTCGCAGCAACGTGTCATTCAAAACCTCTGCCCTGGGCACTGCGGATCGTGTGCCTCAAAGCAGTTTTCCTTTTTGTCCCCACATCAGTTGTTTAAGTCACCATGTGTTGCCGTGCTTCCCCCCCCATCCTTCCAGGGCTGGCACTGTGTCACGAAGTCAAGGACGTTCTGAGCGGCGCTGAGCTCCCAGACCTGAAAGCCAACTTGCTGCTGCCGGAAGATGTGGCCCTGCGAAATCTTCCTCCTCTGAAAAACGCACACAAGAGGTTTAACTTTGAGCAGGACCGGCCCATTTTCTCAGCGGTTGAGGAGGTGAGTCGGGGTAAATCCCGAATCCTGGCACAAGCTGCGTTTCCCTTTCTCCATCTGCAGATGGAGATCCAGTTCTTTCTTGCCGATTCAGGGAATGCACTAACTTCTGCCAGAACGCGAGGGCTGTGCTCTTACGCGTGGCGTGGGACCCGTGTTGGTTAAATCACGCTCCGGCCAGCTGAGGTCTGGAATGTCAGCTCAGGTTTCCAGGGCAGCTGGCACAAAGAGCAGCGATCTCGCATCGCACGTGAGCTCACCTTTTGCTGCCGTTGCTCAAGAGCCTGGCCAAGAGCGGTGCCTGCCCCAAAATCCGATGTAGATTGTCGTTTCATTGGATTCCTTTTCCCAGCACTGGGGGCTTGAGCAGGGATTTATGGAGGAGAGCCTGTTGATGTTTTCTGGGTTTTCTTGAGTTGGGGAAGCCCAGACTGCACACGCTTCTAAGCTTTCTGGCCAACTGTAGGCTTTCCTGCAGCCCTCTCCTGCAGTCTCTGTCTTCAGAAGCACGTTTCCGTCAGAAATGTTTCCGTTGGAGTTCTGTTAATAGCGGTTTCTGCCCATTTCCGAAAACACGAGCTGCAGAGTTGGAGCTGGCTCAGGCTACGCCCTCGTGGGGAGACGTGACCGGTGACGGCCTGTCCGCTTCTTTGCAGTCTGTGGTTCGGATTTGCTGCATTCGGAGCTTTGGCCACTTCATCACCCACCTGCAGGGCAGCATCCTGCAGTTCAACTCGGAGCTGGGGATCTTCATCAGCATAGCGCAGGCGGAGCAAGACAGCTTGCTGCACCAGGCCCAAGCCCAGTTTCACATGGTGAGTTGGCAGGAATGGGCTAGTTCTCCACGCGGGGCGCAATTTCCTGTAGGTTACCGTTGGATTGTAACTATAACCACAGATCTTTGGTGGGAGATAAAAGGTTTGCTCCTTAAAGCCACCCAGCTGTCCCCTTCTCACCCTGTGCATGCGCCAGCACGCGTGTTTCCTGCTAACTGACACAGAAATTTGTTTTTGTGACTAGGCTGCAGAGGAGGCTCGTCGGAACAGGCTAATGAGAGACATGGCTCAGCTTCGGCTGCAGGTAGGAGATGCTGGTTGCAGACTGGCAGGGTGGCGACTGAAGCGTCTGACGCACAGAAGGGAAGGGGGAGCTCTCTGCTCCTGTCCGACACACGGGCAGTAGGTCTGTCCCGCAAAGACAGAATCGCAGAACACCCCGGGCTGGAAGGGACCCAGAAAAATCACGGAGTCCAGCTCCCTGCTCCTCACTGGCTGCCTAAAACTAAGCTGTATGCATAGGAGCGCCGTCCGGATGCTCCTTAAACCCTGACAGGCTTGGTGCTGTGGCCACTTCCCCAGGCAGCCTGTTCCAGTGCCCAGCCACCCTCTCAGTGAAGAACCTTTTCCAAATGTCCGGTCTGAGCTTCCCCTGACGGAGCTTTGTTCCATTTCCTCGTGTCCCGTCGCTGGTCGCCAGAGAGGGGAGACCAGCACCTTACCCTCCGCTGCCTCCCGTGAGAACGTTGTAGGCTGCGATGAGGCCACCCCTCAGCCTTCTCTCCAGGCTGCACAAGTCAAGTGACCTCAGCAGCTCCTCACAAGTCTTGGGACTGTCACCGCGCCAGTTGCCCTCCTCTGGACACACTCCAGTAGCTTGATGTCCGTCTCGTGCCCAAAACCGCACCCAGTACTCGAGCTGGGGCCGCACGAGTGCAGCGCAGAGCGGGCCGATCGGCTCCCTCCGACCCACTGGCTGCGTCCAGCCCTGTGCTCCGTGTGCTGGGAGGACCTGCGGGAGCTCTGCGGGGCGAGCCTTGCCCTGCCTGACGGTGTTTTTCAGCACAAATGTGAAGCAGGTGTCTCTGCGTGTGTTTTCAGCTGGAGGTTTCTCAGCTGGAGGGCAGCCTCCAGCAGCCCAAAGCGCAGTCGGCCATGTCTCCTTACCTCGTCCCGGACACCCAGGCCCTCTGCCAGCACCTGGCTGTCGTCAAGCAGCTGGCCACCAGCGGGAGGTTCATCATAATCATCCCTCGAACAGGTACGAGATGTGCGCGTCGGAACCTGAGCCGGCCTTCCCCTCCTTCCCTGCTTGCTGGGAAGCAAGCCCTGTGAGCCGAGGCGGAGCCTTCCTCTCCTGCTGCTGTTCCTTACTGTGGCTGGAGCAGCCGAATCGCCGTTTCCAGGTGTCGCTGTTGGGGCCTGTCTCTGTGGACGTGGACGTGGAGTCCGGCGTAGCGCGTCGAAGCGCAGCCGGCAGAGAGGGGCCCGTTCACCCTCTGCTTCGTCTGCCTGCTGTGGCAGCCACCGCTGCCGTGCCTCAGAGACAGTTCCGAGGAATTTTTGGCATAGCTGGGTTACTTTCAGAAGCATAGCTGTAAGCCAGATGTTTTTGCTTCTTTTTCTTTTTTTTCTGTTAGTGATTGATGGCTTAGATTTCCTGAAAAAGGAGAATGCAGGTGCTCGGGACAGCATCCGGTATCTGGAGGCAGAATTTAAAAAGGGAAACAGGTGAGCGCGTTAGCGTTCCTTCCTTTTGGAATGGGTGTGTTTGGGGTTCCTGGTGGGAGCAGGCTGTGCATCCCTCGGAGCAGGGCGAGGAGTGGGCTGAGGGAAAGCCGCGCCTCAGGAATGCGCTTGGCAGGGAGAGAAGGCAGTGAAGGAACAGATTTGGCAGCTGCTTCTCCAGATGTGCTCGTAGTTGCTGCTCAGCCTTGAAATGAAACTGCTTCTGAGGGAGTTGCATCTCTTCACCAGTGACAGGGAAGGTGGTCTGGGGGACGTCACGGGGGTTCCTTGCGCAGCCCTTGGGGTCTTATTTCGGTTGCTAAAGGTCAGCGTCGCGAAAGGGTCCCACCGCAGCTGGGGACCCGCTGGGGAGCGTTGGCTCCTGGTGCCGGCGGTCTCCGTGTGAGCTCAGAGACGCTCCTCTTCCCTAGGTACATTCGTTGCCAGAAGGACGTCGGGAAGAGCTTTGAGAGGCACAAATTGAAGAGGCAAGATGTGGATGCCTGGTAAGAGCACAGCACGTCGGAGGTGTCTGAGCCTGGTTCCCAGCAGGCGGGTGGCTCTGGGGAGAGGTGTTGGCACGGGGACCCCTCGTGCAGCTGACTTGGTTTGGGGCTCTCTGGAATGATAAAATCCCCCGGGGAGAGCGTCAGGGCATCGCTCCGTCTGCGCGTCTCGTGTGGGGAGGGGAAAGCCCTCAACAGGCACCCGAGAAACAGTCCTGCGTTCCACGCGTCTTCCTGAGCGTGTCTGCAGCCGTTGGCACAAAAAAGCGGTCTTTCCTCCGGCTCTCTTCTCTCGCCCCCGCGTGGCAGGAACCTCTACAAGATCCTGGACAGCTGCAAGCAGCTGACGGTGTCCCAGGGCGGCGGAGAGGACGACACCACAGGGATGGTCACCATCATCACCGGCTTTCAGCTGGAGGACGCCAGCGCGTTCTCAGCGCCCATGCAGGTCAGTAATTTAGTTTATAAGCCGTGCTTCCAGAGCAATTTTAGCGGGGAGCCGGGCCTCCGAGCCGTGCCAAGCTGCCTCGGAACCTCTGCGTTGGGAAGGGCAGTCCTCTTACGGGGCAAGAGGAAAATAACCTGTTCTGTCTCTGCTTGCTCGCAGTCTGCCATCCAGGCAGCCGCCAACGCCAGCGTGGAAATAAAAAACATTCTGGAGTTCTACAAGCAGTGGAAAGAGATGGGCTGATGTTCGGAAAGGCACCGGGTTGGTGTACCTTTCTCTCCCCCTCTCGGAACGTGCAGCGTCTGAACGAAGGAAACAAAAATCCGGGCGACACTTAGACACGAAGAAGCAGCAGCAGCAACAATAACAAAAATATCTACCAAAAAAAAAAAAAAAAAAAAAAAAAAAAAAAAAA
>WHYT01016579.1:25891-37840 GCA_009806455.1 Tetrax tetrax | reverse complement strand
GGCAGAGGCCGAGGGCGAGCAGAGCCAGGAGGGCCAGCAGGCCGAGGGGCTTCATGGCGGCCCCGTCCGCAGCGCAGCGCTGGGTGCAGCACCCCGCTCCCCGAGCGCATTTATAGGGTGCTGCGCCCACCGAGGAGGGGCCCGCGCCCCGCCAGGGTTATTTCCAGCACATCCGCCCCGGGCGCGGAGCCGCCAGCGCAGGCGGCAATTGTGGTTTGGGGCGAACTCGGTTCCCCCGCCGGACGAGGTGGCCGCGGGCCAGCGGAGGTTTGCTGGTGGGCCCAGCCCTGCCGGCCTGGCAGCACCCAATTCCCCCAGTCCCAAACTGGGACAGGAAAGGGGGCACCGCCTGCGCTCCCCAGTCACTGGGGGGGTCCGTCCCAGTCCCCGCCGCCAGCTCCCAGCACGCCAGGAGCGGTTCCCGCCCGAGCGCGGGGGGCTTCCCTCTCCGCGCGGGGCCAAGGGGGCCGCGCTGGCCCAACTCTGCCTCAGGGACCAGCGCGCGGCTCCGGCTGCGCCGAGGGTCCCGGCTGCGGCCTCGCCCTCCGTGCAGCTCCCCCGTGCCGCGTCCCGCCAGCAGCCGCCGCCTGCGCCCGGCCAGGAACGGGACGGGGGGCCAGGCGCAGCCCCTCTCCCCCAAAGCTCCGCAGGAGCGCAGCAGGCGGGCAGCGGGCGCGGCTGGGCCCCTAGCAGGGGGACGGGAGCGGAGCCGTGGGGAAGAGGATGCTCTCGCTCCCCCACGACCCCAGGGGCTGCGCCCACCTCCGGTTCGGTGCTGTTGGACGCCGGGAGGACCCCGGGGCCGCCCGGGGTGAGATTCCTCTCTGGAATCCTGGCCGCTTTCCAAGGCTTTGGGATCCCAAACCCCAGCCCTGTCTTGGAAAGCGGAACCGGAGGCTTTGGGGCGGAGGAGGAGAGGCCGGCTGAGGCCAGAGCCTTTGTCAGACAAAGCCGCAACTACCGAGGGCGTGGGCCAAGCGCGCAGCGGGAGCCAGGAGCGGGGAGCAGCAGCTCCAATTTATTCCGATGGCAGCGCGGCCGGGAGCCTTGTTTACAGCAGAGGGAAAACGCCGCCGCCGGGCGCTCGCTGCCTCTAATTGGAAGCAGAGGCCGGCGCTCAGCGAGGCGGCCGCCGTCGTTCTCCGCGTTGGCGTCCCCCCACCCAGGGCACAGCCCGTGCTGCGGGCGAGGAGGGGACGGAGAACCCACACACTCCCGCAGAGACGGCAGGGAACTGCCTCGGGGGGACGCCGACACGCAGGTTTCACGGGAAAACACGAAATCCCCTCGCCAGCCGCCCCCAAAGGTGAGGCAGGGCCTCTGCTCCTCTCCGCAGACACGAATCCCCGGATCCTGCACGCCACGCGTCTGCCGGGACGGAGCGGGGCTGGGAGAGAGCTGGGAGAAAAATAAACGGCGACGAGGAACCAGGTGGGACGAAGCGGGAGCTGCTGTGCCTGTTCATTTCCCGAAAACGAACTGCAGAAACGCGGGACAGAGCCGGACGCGGCTGCTGACACCCAGCCGTACCAAACGGCAGGGCTCCGGGCTCCCCTCTCTCCCCAGCGCACACCCAAAACACGAGGGGGTCCCGCAGACCGGGCTTCGGGAGGGCAGACTGGCGCCGGCACAGAAACGCTCCGTAGGGGATCCGTAGGATTCTCCTTGCGGAGCTACGCAGGGAACGGGAAACCGCCAGCTCTCCCCAAAGATCCTGATGCGTGCTTTATTCCTTCCAAACTCTGAGCAAACTGCGCAAGTCCGGCGGCGTTCTCGCTCCCACGGCGAGTTTCTCCCGGCCCGACGAGGCGAGGGGGAGCTGCGTGGTTTGCGTTCGCCACGCTGAGGAAGACCCCCCGGGGAAACGCGCAGAATCCCCCCGCGTCCTCACTGCGGCTCCTGGAACGTCGCGATGAGCTCTCGTTGCTCTTTGCTAATTGCCTGGAAAGAAACCAGCCAGCACCAAACTCAGCAAAACGCTTTTCTGCGCAGACACGGGACGGGCTGACGCAGAACAGCACCTTGCACACGCTGCCGTCACCGCAGACCCATCGCGCCGCGCTCAGGGAACGGCCGCCGAGACCTCCCGGGAGAACGCCCGGGCCCCCGGCCAATCTCAGCCGCGCTGGGCTGCCGGCGCGGCCAGGGGAAGCGAGGGCTTCGATACAAAAACGGTGCAGCCTTTTCCCAGGAAAGCTGCGGAGCAGTATTTCCTTCCGGCTGCCGCCGCAAAGAGAATGGGTTTGAACTCCTGTTTCACTTTTACCTGCCAGGCACGCTTGCGAGCTTGTATCAGCTCCTGCAGCTCTGCGATCCTCTCCCTCCCTGCGAGCACGGACTCCGCCACCTTCCTGTTCTCCTCCTCCTTCTCCTTCAGGACTTTCCGCAAGTACGACCTGTGCTTCAGGAGGTACGGCACCATGGCGCTGCGCACGTCCTCTTCCGGGATCCCGCTGGGGCGCCTGCGAACAGACCGGGATGTGAAGCGAGCAGAGAGCGACATCCTCGCACAGCGTCGGCCTCGCGCGCCCCAACCGGCCGCTGAGCTGCTGCCAGGATCCGTCAGCTCCCCGCCTGCAGCGGGGCTGGGGGACACCCGAACACACACCCCACTACGCAATGCCGCCGCTGTTAGGATACACCGGGGTTTAAAGCCGGCACCAGGCCTACAGGACACGCCGACACGACCCAGACGTCACACGGGAACGGCGAAGGAACACGGCTGCACACACGCACGCGCTCCCCGGGCTGCCTGCCATGAGACGATCCGTACCACGCAGGCTCGTCCCGGCCCTTGGCCTCCTCCACGATCTTATCGAGCGAATTAAAGAGCACCTCCAGATTCCCCTCGTCCTTTACCTCCTGGATCTCCTCCTGCAAAGGAAGGAAGGACACTGCAGGGGTTCAGCGGGACCCAGACCGAACCGACCCCAGCACCGCTCTGCCTGGGAGCCCTGGCTTTTCCCGGGAATCCCCCGGGCACCATTTCCGTGACCCTGTGATTCCACAGCTCTTTCTAGAGAAGACAAGAAGGTCTGGGAGCATCTCTGGGGAGCAACCTTCATTTTCTGGGCTTGCCCCTCAGGAAATGTATTCGCCGCCCTCAACGCCGCCGCGCGCAGCGCTCTGCCTCCCCCCTCACCTTGATGGACGCCTGCAGCTGGGACACGAACTGATCGTAAATGCCCCGGGTCATCTCCGGCTGCAGTTTGTAGAAGCAGCGGTAGCAGCTCGCAAACCTCTGGTAGCTGCAAAAGCGGAGCGGCGAGGAGTCACCGCCGGGGCCGCCCGACCAGGCCCCGGCTCCCCCGGAGCGGCCCCGCCGGCTCCCCGCTCCCGCCTCACCTCCCGGCTGCCACCAGCTTCTCCAGGAACGTGTCCACCACGGTGGCGAACACCTGGGCGCGGCTCGGCGCCGCCGGTACCGCTGGGCCGCCATCTTCGCCCGCCGCAGCCTCCTCGGCGCCGCTCTGCGCCGCCGCCATGTCCGGCCGCCCGCCGTTCCCGCCGCCGCCGCCCATTGGCCGCCGCCACGGCGCGGCGCCGCTCCTATTGGCGGGTGGTTGCGCGGGGCCCGCCCCTGCGGACTGCGCATGCGGGAGGAGGCGCGCTCCACCCCTCCGCAAAGAGACGCGCCCTTAGGGGGGCGTGGGCGGGGCTTCCAGGCAGGTGGGCGGGGCCTCACCGGCGGTGGGCGGGGCCTGCGGCGCCCTGCAGCCCGGCGGAGCAGCGCTCACCCCGGGACAGGGCAGGGCGTTAAAAAACCCCAAAAAAACCTCATTAATGGAAATTACAGGGGGCTGAAACGCTTCGTCTGCTGCGTCGCGGCGGGAAGCAGGAGGCCAGGCCGCGGAACGGTGATAAATACAATAAACACCCCTCTCCTGCCATCCCCGGGACCCCCGCCCGCCGAGGGACTTGCACGCATCGTTTCACGAAATAAAACCATCCAGCCCCAAGAATTCAACGTCGGAAGGAGAATCCGAGGTTAGCACAGAAAGCCAGGCAAAAGCCCTCTTCCTGTTCTCCAGCGCAGTTTGCGAAGGGGATCTGGGCTGGCGGCTCGGGATGCTCGGGATGCCCCCTTGCACCGCTGCTGCCCGCCGTTCCGGGGCAGAGCCCGCCGTTCCGGGGCAGAGCCCGCCGTTCCGGGGCAGAGCCCGCCGTTCCGGGGCAGAGCCCGCCGTTCGGCGTTCTTTCCAACACCGCCAAGGCGTCCGAGAGCGGCCTGCGGAATGCACGGCTTGAGCCGGGGCATGTCCAGCCTGCGCGGGGGCTGGGCGGCAGCCGCCGGGGTGAAGGCAAGAGCCAGGCCTGGCTGCTTTCCTCCGGGCTTTGCCGAGGGCCCGACGGCAGCCGCGGTTTGGCGGGACCAGTGCTACGACCAGGAATTCCTCGTTACGGCAGCGAGATGAACAAGGCGGCGACGCACCGGTTACCTGGAGGCGTCCCTCGCCTCTCCCACGTACCCAACGGGGACGAGCAGCACGCGCGGGCTGGCACCGCGAGAGGAACGTGCCAAACACCAGAGCAGCGGAGCCAAGACAAGCGATCCCTTCGTTCCTCCTCCCCGGAGAGCAGCCTCTTGCTCCACCACAGACGCAAGCTGTCGTCCGGTCAAGGACACAGACCACAGCCGCAGGTTTTGATCCAGCACGCGTGTGCAAGAACTGTCCCTGCCCTTCCCACACGGGACCAGCGGGATTTAAACTCACCAAGTATCAGTGAACCATTACTTCTTATTCAATATGAACATGCCAATCAGGTTGGAACTGGATCAAAAGCCAGTACGAGCTGCTTTTTTTTTTTTTTTCCCCTTCCCCACCTCACATCCAGTTGCGGCTCAAATCACATCCGGTTCTCGGCTCGGCTGCTGGCCGCGCGGCAATCCGACGTTTCCAAACCCTGCGTCTGCTCGTGCTGCAGCTAACTAAAGGCGGGGAGCGGCAGCAGCCGCTCTGGACATGCAGTACCGACACCCACGTTGAACAAAGCCACAGAACAATCACTCAGTCCCCCAGAAATCAGAATGAGCTTCTCTAAAACAAAAAAATAAAATTAAATAAATAATGACAGCTTAAAAACACAGGTTAGGTGTCAGGATTGCCACCAGCTAATTACAAAGAGCCGACTCGACCCCTAACTCGCCCGCCAGCCAGCTTGCTGTTTGAAGGATGAGAGATAGGAAACATTTTCCACGAACATACAAAAAAAGGTATGTACAGATCTCTTCAAATGCAGTAAATAAGGTCTTTAGTGGTTCCAGGTTAGTCTCGTCTCACATCTTCTAGAAACAAATGTGGGCGATTGGAGAAACGTACGTGTCTGTTCTATTCTTCCAGCTTCCCACAGCGCAACTGCAACCAGCACCCAACCCGCCAGAGGGCCCTGCTGCAGCCGGCCTCCCTCCCTCGCGCAAGTTTGGCAAAGATTGAAATAATTTAAAGAATTATCTGGCTTTTTGCTTCAGCCAGTAAGTCTTTGAATTTAAAAAAAAAAAAGGAATTAAGTACTTGCCAGGATGCGTTCACGCACCCGGCTGGTCTGGCCCAAACCGTCACGGGCAAAGAGCGTTGCCGAAAGTCACAGGTGGGTGGCTTTACGCAGCAGCAGCAGAGCACTGCGCGACAATCGGATCTGAAGAGTTGCGTTGCAGTTGCTCTTGCTCCTGCCTCGTACCGTGAAATCAGCTAGAGACAAAGGGGATGGCAGCTGCCTCTCCTCCCGAGCCTTCAACCGTGACGTCCGGATTCAGAGGAAGGTTTGTCTCCCACCAGCTGCCTCTACCAGTGTCTCGAATCCACCAGCTCCGGGCGGAGGCTCAGCTTCTTCAGGGTTTCGTAGCCCACCACGATGACAATGGTGGAAGGGGTGGCCGAGATGATGCGGGCAGAGAGGCCTTTGGTCAGGCCCCAGGGACCTTCCTCCGCCATCAGCTGCCTGAAGGTGAGGATGATGGAGCTCTTGCCTTCCACCTGCAAAGCCAGAACAAAGATTCACCGAGCTGCTCGGGAGTTCCGCTCCAACAGAAGACTCTGGAGACTACAGATCAGCCAGTCCAACAGCCTCCATCTAGTCTCCAGAACTCCCTGAGGGAGGAAAAAAAAAAAAACCAAAGCAGCAAGAAGTCCTAAGGAGGCAGCAGTAAGTGGGATTCTAAGACCTGTCTCCTCCTTCCTCCTACCTGCCCCCACCCAGAAGGGGCTGGATCAACACAACGGCTCTCGTCTCACCAAAACCGGCACTGCTAGGAGCACTTCTTCTCTGAAGGACGCCACGCCTGCTGGGGAAGCTCATTCGAGCAGTCCGGGCGGGCGAAACCAGCCTTGCTACCTGAGCTAGCTCCGATGAACGCGGAGCGCAAATTAAGCAGCTGGGTATGTAGGACAAACCAGCCTACGGAGCGAGAGAAGGGGAGCCACAGATCAAAGAGTGCAGCGCGAACCCCACCCCTGCGCCGCGCCGCTGCTGCGGACGGAGGCGCGGAGCGGGCTGAGCCCTCACCTGAACGCGAGCCCTGATGACGTCCATGGGATTGGTGAGCGTGGAAGCCGTGGCAGCCGCGAGTGGCCCCGATATCGCTTGCAGGAGGAGATGGGGGCAGTCTTTAGGCGTCAAGCTAGAAAGCTGTTCTGGGAAGAGGAGAGAGGAAGTTTCAGAAGAGTGGCTGCTTATCAGCTCCCGAACTCCACCTGCTGATTGCGACTGGTCTGCAGCAGGCAGAACCCTGACGTGCACTGTCACCTCCTCCCGCAGCACATCTGCGTGGTGCTTTCCACATCAGCCAGGGAGTTAGCAAAGCGCAGAGAGCAAGCCTGCAAACACCCTCTGATGAGCTCAGACCAGGCTCTCAGACCTGCTGGGCAAACTGGGCAGAGTAAAAACCCCTGTATGGCCCCAAAACAGAGCATGGAAACACTCACCCCCCTTCAAAAGGCAAGGGGGAAACGTCAGACAAGGCTGTCAGAAGGGCAGGGATTCGCAGACCCAGAAAGTGTGGCTGCTGCCAGGCACTGTCCAAGAGATGCACACAGTATCCCACTGTGGGATCTCCAAGGAGAGTTTTTAGGAGCCCAAGCTCCTGTTGCCCCTTAAATGCAGCGCTGATGTGTAACCAATGCTCTTAGGTAAATATTAGTCTAAAAACCAAAGCCTCACGACAGAAATCTAAAGGATTAACAAGGGGAAAAAATAAATCTTAGCTGGGCAATAGCTTCAGCATTTGGGAAGAGCCTAAGGATTACCAGAGCTGCGCTAGGGAGAGAGAAGATACCGTTAAGTGCAGTTTTATATCACAAGGCTTGGTGCCAGCTTTACAGCTCTGTAAACTGAAGCGTGATCTTAAGACACAAAACCATGGAAGAATCTGCTTTTGTCTGTGCCTGTTGTTTGGTTTTGCCGTGACATTCATGGCTCTAGGAGTCTTCTTGGCACACACGAGACTCCTGAGTCCGTGTGCGCTGAAAGACGCATTACGGAGCGGCTGCGAACAACAGCCTCCCTCAGCTCCATGCAGAAAGCTTCACCTGGGGTCAGCGGACGAGAAAGCCAACGCAGACGCAGCGCGTCGCCCTTGCCTGGAGCCACCCAGAACCCTGTTCCCTAACTCTGCCCTCAAAACAGCGCTGCTCTGTTAAACCTCCACCCAGCACCCACAGAAGTCGTTTAAACTAGACGCAGCCGTTTGTTTCTGCTTCCACCCCAAATCAAGGAGAGAAATCAAATCGCTCCGGCTCCACAGTTTCAGAGTCGATCTGAGGGGCTCGCAGACCTCCTGAGAGAAGAGACGTTCGACGTCTCCTCTCACTTACCGGCGTAGAAGTGGTAGAAGGGCCACCAGACTGCACTGTTGGGGATGTAGGTGAGCAGCGAGGCCACGTAGCCCCTGTAGAAGCCTCTGAAGCCATCGGCCTTGAAAATCTGTACAATGATATCCTTGGTTTGGCCAAAGACCAACATCCGCTTGCCGCCTTGGTTCTGCACCTTAAACCTGCCCATGCTTTCCCCCTTCCTCTGCATCATGAGATGCTGGGAGATCACGTCGATGGGCACCGTGATGCTCTGGGCCACCAGAGAGGCCGAGCCGCCCGCCACCAGAGACTTCACGGCGTTGTTGTTGTTGTACCGCGACACGTACTTCCGAGTGAGCTCGTACGTTGTCACGTAGCACTGGCCAGAGATCAGGGTGAATGTGTTGACCAAAAAGCCGCGGTAGAGCCCGGCTGCCCCTTCTGTCCGTAGGATTTTCACAAACGCATCAAAAGTCCCGTTGTACAGGCTCTTGCCCTTCTGAACCTGCAGCCGTGTCCGGATGAGCGTGAAGGGGTAAACGCTCACCCGGATCATCATAGTCATGCAGATCCCAAAGACGTAGAACTTCCTCTTGTCCAGGTGCTCCCACTCGATGATGGGGATGTTGCGTTTGTCCTCCATGGCTCCTCGAGGTGGTGCGTCCCAGATCTACCTCAAAAGCACAGAGCAGACCCAGGCTCAGCCCTCCTGTCCTGGTTGACCAGACTGGAAGTGCTGGCACCTGAAACGAGAGACGCTTTCGGTCGACGACGAAGCACCCGAGTTAGCTAAAGCAGCCCTTGCGCAAACCACCCTGCAGCGGGACCGTCACCTCGGGAAGCAGGGCCGCATCGCGTGGGGCACGGCGGCCCTTCTGGTGTCACCGTAGCGATCGGCCAAACTCCAACAGCGGCCTGCGCACGCGGCGGTTCTCGCTACGGCCCGGACCGCTCTGCTGCAAAGCAACGCTCGCCAGACTCTGCAAAGCGCTTTGAGACCCAGAACTGCTCCGACAGCAAGCACTACCTTTCAGCGAACGCGCAGGGACACGGATCGTCAGCCGCAGCAGCCTCTCCCCAGGCATTCCGGGTTGGCGACGCTCCCCAGTGTCAGGACGTCACTTTTCGGTTCCGGGCTCTGTACAAAGAAGGACGTGACAAACCTCCGTGCGTGTTCCCAGACTCCCCGCACGAGGCAGACACGTTTTTCTGGGCATTTTCATTTTGACATTCCTAAAGCTGTAGGGTGATGCAAGCCAGGGAAGGAGGAAGAGGTTGTGAAAAGAGGAGCAGCAGTGGGAGAACAAGGCAAGCGCAAGCAGCCACGCAGGGGCTCCACACTGATCACCACGCCCCTGAAAAGAAAGGGTTAAAAAAAATCCAACACCGCACCATCGCTTCTGGCAGGACAGCGCTCACCAGCCTGCCATCCTTCCGCCTTCCGCAGCGTTTGGCGTTCCAGGAGCCGAGGGGCGAGGAGGGCCGGACCCTTCCGCAGCCTGGCTTCTGCCCCGACGCGCTAGCGCTGCATCCCGTCCCGCAGGCAGCCCCGTCCCGCAGCCCCAGACATCTGCGTCCCCAGGGCCAGGCTCCAGCAGCGCCGCCCGGCTCCCTCTTGGCCAGAGGTGGCTAACCGAGCCCGGAACGCACTAGCCTCCTCGCAGGGCCGGGCACGCTCCAGCAAAAAGAGAAGGGCAGGTGAAACCGCTCCCTTCGCTGACCACAAGGACCTTCTTTCCATACTAAAAAAAGCCTCCAGGAATCACAGCCCGCTGAATTCTTGGGAAAGGCTGGCCTGAGCCGCGCCACGGCCGGTGCCACGGCAGGCGCGGGCAGACGCGTACCAAGTCCGTGCGCGGGCGCAAGCCGAACCGTCGGGGAGCAGAGCAATGCCAGGCAGCTCCACCTGCAAACCCAGAAACCGGAACGAAGGTGCCAAAAGCAGAGATCTGAAACCAGAGTCGCTTTGGACGCGGACAGAGCGGGAACTCCGCCAGCACCGTGCGCCAGGCGGGGGCCATTTCGCACCATCGGCTCCGTGCAGCAAGGCCACAGCAGAATGTGGGAGGCGCAGGCCTCGCGAGGAGAGCTCCGGCAGGCGAGAGCCGCCTGGTCCGAACGGCGGGAGCAAACCACCTGGCAATTATTTACCTCCGGCTGCGACGCTGCGGGGAGGGGCTGCTATTCACAAACCGTTTCCTTGCCTATCTGCCAACAAAATATTTGCCTAACGTCAGCAAACAGCCTCACGGGCTGCCACGGCGCCCGCTGATGGACGGCGAAGTTAAAAATACCCAGGGGCAGCCGGGTCCAGCAGGGAGCAAACTTGGTTGGTACAGCCGATCGACTCGACAGACAACGCACAACGAACGCCCGGCTTGTCTACACAAAAGCTGTACTGCTCTAATTACAATTACAGCTCACTAACACAGGCTTAACTAGGTAACACAAAGCTTCCTACTCAGGAATTATCTGCACGCAGCACCTCTGAAAACATTCTTCTGTTCTTGTCGGAAGTTCCCCGGCTTAATATTTTATTTTATTAAAAAAAAAAAAAAAAAAGATAAAGTCTAGCCACTGCAATTTCCTGGTGAAGGCCGAGGGTTTAGTCCATAGTCCAAATTCCTCTGCCACCCAAAACCTGAGCTGCACGTAACGGAGCTCCCCACGTGCAAGGTTAGGCGTACCTGCTAAGAGAAATCCTCACCGCTGCAAGAAGGAAAAAAAAAAAAATCATCATTTTAAAAGTATCCTTGATTTTTACTTAGTTTTGTGTGCTACAGCACTTTGGTTTTAGCATTTTAGCCACAGCTGCCTTAGGGGATAGCTGTGCTTTCTTTGCGCTCCTTCGTTCAGGATCTAAATTGCAAAGTCAACGTCACTGCAAGCGCAGGGCCCGCAAGCAACCGAGCCAGAAGCTCCTCCGGCGGGAGGCACCGCGGCATCACCGGGGACGCTTCGATTCGACCGCCACGGCCGAAGCCTTGCTCTGCCAGGAGTTTTGCTCAGAGCATTTATTCTTCCAGAAATTAAATCTAGGGCCTTGCTCGGAGCAGTGAGCCCGTTGCATCCAGTTTCGGTAACTCTTTGGTGATCTTTCAAGTAATTTGGGGGAGACTGATATAAAAGCAATTGCTAAATCTCAAAAGAACTGACCTGCCCTCCAGAACGAAATACAAGTACAGCAGCTTCCCCCCGGCTCACGGAGACATTCTGTACTTCAGCGCTTGACCAGTTTCCGTGCCAGAATTACCCTTCAATAGGCCTGCACAGACAGTGACTTCTCACCACGAACCGAAAAGCACCTCTTTAATTTCTGCCTAGAAGCTAAAGCAGGGGACTCCCAAGCAGCCTGTCCCTGTCTCTGCTCCTGCTCGTTCACGGTACGAACAACAGGATGCAGCTTCACCCTTCCCCATGCACACCGCAGCCCGGCGCGAGCCCCCTCACCATTCAGCTCCTTTTCAGCGCCGCCCCCCAGCCCGTTCTCGCCGCAGCGGTCTCTAAATGTGACTCCCTGGCGAATAAAGACAGGGCTTTGTGCACGCCCGGCCAAGGCCGCCTCCTGCGCGGCATACTAATGCCTCAGCACGGACCTGGGAGCCATCCAGAAGCGGGTGGCGGGGCCGCCTTTCCAAGCCCCACGGTTGCCCGTGGCGATGCTCTCAAACGGGGAAGCAACGGGATCAAACCGCCCCGCTACGAGCCTCTGGGATCCGAAGGCTTTTCTCCGCGCCACGCTACACCGAGCTGGGGCAGCTCCGTTTTCACGGTCTTTACCGCGGGCGCTCCTTACGTTCGTCCCACGGCGGACGCGGCTCTAAACCCGGCCTCGCCGGAGATCGGCAGCTCCTCCGCGGGCAGCTGTGGAGGAGGAGGAGGAGGAGGAGGAGGAGGCACAGACGCTCTCAGGCCGGCGCTGCCCAGCACACCCGCGGCCTTCCCCACTCCCCCGGCCGGCGCAGCGGGCCGCCCTGCTCGGCAAAGCCGGGCCCAAACCATCCGGTGCGCCGAACGCCTGCGGAGCTCGGCGCGGGGCCCGCTCAAGGTCACCGGGCGGCTCGGCAGCCGCGGAGCCCTTTCCCCGCGCCCCGGGGCCGGTGCGCCAGCCGCGCCCCGCTCTCCCCGCCCCCCGCGGCCCCTTCCCCGCCGGCCCCGG
>WHYT01016578.1:159952-189709 GCA_009806455.1 Tetrax tetrax | reverse complement strand
CCTCCCTACCCTCAGGCAGATCAACACCACCACCCAACTTGGTGTCATCTGCAAACTTACTGAGGGTACACTCAACCCCCTCGTCTAGGTCATCAATAAAGATATTGAACAAGATGGGCCCAAGTACCGACCCCTGGGGGACGCCACTTGTAACAGGCAGCCAGCTGGACTTGACTCCATTAACTACTACCCGCTGGGCACGGCTCCCTAGCCAGTTCTTTATCCAAAGAAGGGTATACCTACCCAGTCCACGGGCAGCCAGTTTCCCTAGGAGAATACTGTGAGAGACCGTGTCAAAGGCTTTGCTGAAGTCCAGGTAGACCACAGCAACAGCCTTTCCCTCATCCACCAGTCTGGTCACCCAATCGTAAAAGGAAATGAGGTTGGTCAAGCATGACCTGCCTTTCGTGAACCCGTGCTGGCTGGGCCTGATCCCCTGGATGCCACGCATATGCCGAGTGATCTCACCCAAGATGATGTGCTCCATAACTTTCCCGGGTACTGAGGTCAGGCTGACAGGCCTGTAGTTCCCCAGATCCTCCTTACGGCCCTTCTTGTAGATGGGAGTCACATCGGCAAGCCTCCAGTCTTCCGGGACCTCCCCAGATAACCAGGAGCACTGGTAGATGGCCGAAAGCAGCTCGGCAATCACCCCTGTCAACTCCCTTAGCACCCTAGGATGGAGCCCGTCTGACCCCATGGACTTGTGGCAGTCCAGATGGAGGAGGAGCTCTCTGTCTCCACCTGTACCACAGGGGGTGTATTCGGCCTGGCATCCCAGACTTCCAGATTAGGGCATAAAATGCCCTGAGAAGAACTGATCTGCCTATTAAAGGCAGAAGTAAAGAAGGTGTTGAGGACCTCAGCCTTCTCCTTATCCTCAGTGGTCACATTCCCCATTTTAATAAGAACAAAATTATTATATTCTGTACTCAACTAGTCTTCCTGAGACCAACTAACTTTCAGAAAGTACAAGTCTGTAAAGATATATCAATCTTTATATAAAATATATAAAAATACATACGTACATGTTTAAAAACTCTTATGCATTTATTTTTTTTTTAAAAAAACCCAACAAAATTAGGCTGTGGTTTACTCAGTTTCTGGATCCTTACTAAACATGACTAGGAACTCAAAAGGCAGTCTGAGGATGTATTACATGAAGACTGCCTAAGGAACTTCCAGATCAAAAAAGGTGAAAAATATTGATATTAGGTTTTCCCATAGTCATGTAGTTGCTGAGTCACTGTCAACTACACATTTCAAAGAAAGGACAAAACAAGGTACAGGAAAATAAAAGTACTAAATAATAATTGAAAGCTTAGCTATAGATAAAAAAACATCTCCCAGCACTGAAGGATACAGTTATTTTGATTTCAGATTAATCAGTACTTTCATCAATAACCAGCACAAAATAATTGAGAAACACTACTTCAAAGAATTTGCCTTTTTTTTCAGACTTTTTTTTTATATATATATACTGCAATATCTCATTATTTAGGGTTCTGAAACCTAACATTTACACAATGCTCAGAGCCATCATACTAACATTAAGCTGCGCTCATAATTACTGTTTGGAAGACTGGAGTCTATAAATCTTATCTCTCTCCCACAGTGCAATTCAGCATTATATGTTCTTCTTGTTTTGTAGACATGCATCTTATGAGTAAAAGTTTTGGATTTATTTATGAGATAATTTTTAATATATGTGACTCTTTTTTAGATCTTATTTCCTGTTACAGTTTAGTTTCTAGTATTTTGCCTGTCAGTATTCAAGTTGCTATTTTTAGGTATGCTTGTTCATTTGACAAATGCCTCTGCCAGCAAAGAATATTAACCTCCTTTAAAGTATTTAAGCTGTCAACATTAGAAGCTGCCATCTCATAGGATTAACCATATTAAAAGAAAAAAAAAAAAAAAAGAACTTAACTTTCACCTTAAAGAGCTCTAGCACCAACAATGATAATTGAAGCCAAAGACTGCAGGAAAAGGAGTCAACTCTTTTGATAAGCAAGATAAAAGAATGTAGTCTTTGTTCTATTACTCTGTATTAAATGTGCAGAGACAATAATATGGATGGAAGGTAGAAGATTTGATCTTTTAGAGGGCTGAAAAACTTCTCAAGGTGCTGACTATTCCCTATTGCTATTCAAGATGACAGGATTTAAGAGAGTTCTGTAAAAGGGTTCCTGGTTGGAAGTACTGTATTTCTAAAGGTTACTGGCAAGCCAGCTCAAGATAATGAATTTTTTTTTTCAATTACATTGTTCCAAAAAAGTCTTGATCTTAGTTTTTCTCAGACCCCCATGAATCTGTGCCCAATTCAGAATGAACTGCTAGCCACAGAACTGCATTGTAAAAATTAAATCTCCTAGATACTTTTGGTTTTCCTTTTAGATTTTATTGATTTCACAGTAAAATGTTAAAAGTATAAAGAGTAAATAATGGCAAATTATGTCCCTTTGCATGCAGAATCTTGAGCATCACTGCAAAGAAATATTTGGCTATTGCTTTATCATCTCAATTAGGACCTAGCTGAACGCTTACACAATCAACACAGACCTTTTCAAAACTTCTATGTGAACTGTGTCAGTGCCTTAATGTTTCACAATGAGACCAAAACCTGAAAAGTTATGTCAGTATCATTAACAGTGTCACTGATGACTGATTTGAGGATGCTGCATTTATCTCACTATCACAGGCAATTCTCACATGCATTTTTAATTTCCCTACTCTTGGCCAGTATGGAGGGTCAATTTACTCTTAAAGTTACTGCAATAGAGTTACAGGCAGATGAGCAACAGCTCAATGAAAAATTATCATTGAATTTTATGCAAAAGTGAATAGCAGGTGACTATACTGTAATATCTCTATTATTCATTTTTATTTAATTAGCAATATGTTTAATCCATGCAGTTAAAGAACTAGAAAATTGATATCACTAGTGCTACTGATGCTTTCAGTTTTAGCTTAGGTTGCTAGCTCCTGCACCTTGCTTTGTGAAAAGAGAATAAGAAAACCTATTATGTAGTTTAGACTTTTTTTTTTTTTTCCCCATAGAGCATTCAGGTTATGGTGGACTTTGGTATTTTGTTGGGGAAACAGGACATTTCTTTTTTAGATCTGAATCTGCCTTGCCTTTCTGTCATTTGGGAGAAGAAGAATCTCTGTGATTCCATTTCATCCATGACCTTTTCCTCATCTCATGACACATTCATTGCTTTTTTTTTGCTATCTCAATACAACCTTAGCAAGTATAACTAAAAATCTCTTCTTTTCTGTGTGAATATAATATTTTGTAGGGATAATGTCAACCAGTTTTCCTATAGTTATAATTTTTAACATATGTAAAGACTGGTATTAATAGCCAGAATTTTTAATCCAGTCAAGGCAATCTATTATTACTTCAGAATAAAAATTGGTAGACTTTGACATGCTTTTTTTTTCTTTATACAAAGTTTACACTTGTTTAGAAGTGAGCACCAACACTCCTGTAGTTTTATAGAAGAGGTTGGCATTTTAATTATTTTTTGTTTTGTTTTGTTTTCTTTTTTTTTTTTCCCCAGAAACAGCTTTTAGACCACAGTTTGCAATCAGTGAATATTTATATTAGCAGCAATTATACTCGACTAATTATCTTATCACAGAGGAAAAGGTTAGAATTAAGTTTCTTCATTGGACACCTGCTGTGTAGATAATTAAGTATCTCTATGGTTTCTTTCATTACTGCATTCAATAATAGCTAAGTACCAGGGAATCTAGCTATAATGAGACATGATTTGATGAGATACAGGGGGGGAAGAGAAGATAGAGACAAAAAAAAAAAAATGTCACGAGGGGGCACTAGGGCCTAGATTTTCCATCTTAAACCCAAATTGTCTAGAGGACAATTGTGGAGAGAGTCAAATAGTAATATAATCAGGTAGGAATAGCTTAAAACAACATATAAACAAGAGTATAACCTCAAGTTATACTGGATTTCTTTTATGTCAGGTCTTGTTCTGTCCTTGTGTCTCTTCCTGATAATCAGCCCAGTGGCTATCCCTCCAAAATAATTTTTACTTCAGGCCTCCATTTAGATTAATAGTTTCTAATTAAGCTTCCCACCTTCCCCGCAGAACTGAACTGAGATGACATTTGCTGTAAAAATGTCATTTACTTGTATATTATAGAATTTTTCCCATTCCATGGACATCTAATATGCTTTGATTTTAAGCTCTTTAGAAAGGCATGTGTCTGCTATTCTGTATTTACATGCAAGGATTCAGTCTAATTAATGTTGACACCAACTAGTACCTACAACTCAACAAAGTTGTCCAAACACAGGTGTATAATGTGATTTGAGATGTCCTATAATATTCCTCATGGTCCCCAGCTCCTGATCTCACAGGGCATGAATCTTGAATACTAAAGTCATGTCAAACAACACTGTATACTTATATACAAACAAATTAATTGCATTCCTAAGGTAGTAGAGATATAAGGCTCTGCTTGAACCAAACACATTTGCCTTGCCCTGGGACATTCAAGAAGCGAAGGTGAAGTGAAGGATCCAAAATTGTCTCAAATGGCACTGCGTGCCTACTTGCAGGAAATTGACTTACATTATCAGTGAATGTACTGAGCAGAACACTAAGATCTGTCCTGCTGACCCTAGACACCTATATTCAGCTACGCAAAATGAGGCAGGCCTCACTAAATATCATAAGCTTCCTGCATGGTGAGTGGAGATCAGCAGGATTTTTTTAACATTTCTAGAAAGTAAACCTTCACACATAAATGCAAGTTAAAAAAAACACATAAATGAAAGTTAAAGGGATGAGGCCTTCTTCTTATAGTTTTTCCATTTATCATGCAAGCAAAACAGACATCTAGGACAGCTTACTTGCTATACACCTAAAAATTAGGTTCAGGGTAAATTTCTCAAGCATGTGCATTGGACCTTATATAGAGTAGCCAGATCAATGTAGTATCGTTCTAAGTTGGGCTTTTAGTCTCCAGTATTAATAGATACGATTAATAATAATAATTCACTAAAAATAAATAAAAAATTAGGAAGCATTTCCAGGTAACAGTAATGTCACCTAATAGCTTCAGAGTGGATTCTGGTTATCTTACTTTCTCATTATTACAACCATTTTCTTTAATAAGTCCAAACTGAGAAAAGAGTTTAGGAAAAACCTACTAGTTTCAGGATATAAATAAATGTAGAATTAATTAATTACACTCCTACAAATATGTAACATCATAGTTTAGTTATATAATTAAAAAACTCCACATGATGTTTTTTACTATGGGTCCATCATAATGATTTAAAATGAATAAGAAGGAGTGACCTTTGAAATTTTCCACTATTGGATAAAGATAGATTTGTATAATGTTTAAAAAAAACAAACAAACAACAAAAAAAACCCATTCCAACATAACCTCATTAGATTTGCAGTCAGAAACACTTCCTTAGAAAGATTAAATATAGCTGGAAGCTACTGTGTGATATAAATTCAGTGGAAGACAGATAAAAATTAAAGTCAAAACTTTGAAATCGTAGTTTGTAAGATAGACTCCTATAAAAAAAAATCAGTATTTCTACATTCAGAAGAAAATCACCTGGGTTTCAGTAATACTTCAATAAGTTTCCAAAATCCGAACAAAATACAATTACCAACTTTGTTTCTGGTTAGTTATCTATTCAAACTGGATAATCTTAGTGTGTCCTTTTTTTTCTGTACATATTCATAATAATAGGGTTTATATATATATATATATAATGTGAACTGGACTCAAAAAAATGAGACACCAGTTTAACATTTTATCATTTAATGGCCAGCATCGATATTGTTTGTTATAACTGTAAATTTTTTTTTTTTAGTCTGATAATCAATGTTATCTCTGAAAGTTTTAAATATGTTCTCGCTATCATCCCCACTACCCACAAAGAATTACATAAATGTTGCAGGTAAGAACTCCATATAATTGGCCACATCTTCCCTCTCCCTGAAATACTAACTGGTCTGGAATCATGCAGAGATACCTGAATTTCTTCAGAAATAAATAGGTCTGTTTCTATGTGGCCATGCCATTATGGTCTTGCAGGCAGTGAAGTGGTTTAAAGACAAAGTTAATTTGCCTGAAACAGTTCCCTGATGATGCAACTTTGCTGTTTTCCTGCTCCAGATTAATATCCATCTACATTTAAAAGCTAGTTTGGAACAAATTAAACTACTTCTACCGAGCCTTTAGGCACCTAAATTGGAGCTTGGGAAGTAGTAATGTGCAAGTGTCCAGGTGTTATGATTCTTAAGACCTCCATATATCTGATACTTCAGTTCTACAAATGATTTAAATTTTGACTATTTTTTTCATGGTTTTATTTCAGTTCTTTCTCAGAAACACCAGTCCTGAGAGCAACAAACATACAGCTACTAGATCAAAATACATACAATTCAGAGGAGATTGTATTCTACTTGTTCTACAAGAGATATCCAGCCTGATGAATGCTCCAGATCACATGTAATGACTGACATCCCCCATTATTTTAGGCACTCTCATGTACAACACTCCCAAGAGAGTCAGACTTTGCCCAGAGAAAGAGAGACACATTGTACAACTGAAAGACTTGAGTGAAGCATCACACAGAAAAATCATAAAATGGGTAGGCAGGTACAAATAATTACTCTTTCCAGAGAAATATAGCTATACCTCAAACATTTTAGCCCTCATCATTATTTAGTCTTTTAAAATACATTGCCAGGAATGTGGGATCAAAAGACTTACTACTAAATAGAGTTTATACCTACTGGATACTCTGGGCACTCTAAGTTTAGTCCTAATTTTTCCACGTTCCAGCAGACTATGTTCACAACCTTAACAATATACTGGCCCTTTATTTTCCCTGCAATTTGTTCTGTATGCATTTTTTTTTTTCTTGGAAATTAGATGATGCAGACAACTTAGTAACATCTTCATTCTTTGAACACTATCTTCTGTGAAACATAATTATAATTTTCAAACATTGATATATGAACTCATTGATATTATGAAGAGAATTTTAAAGGACGAAGATATAGTTTTTTCCCTGATTAATTTCAATTGACTGATGTCAACAGGTGTGATACAGCTCTCATTAAAAGACTATCAAAAGTATTTTAAATTAAAAAAGGCATTATCCTACTACATGTTGGGGGTCATTATCGGTCCCTACTAGAACCAAGACTCTTAGATTGTTTCCACTTCAAAACAAAGCTAAAAGGATAAAAGTCCAAACCTTATGTTTCAATGAATGGAGAAAAAAAACATGTTTCCTGGGGAAAAACACAATCAATCTCCTGCTGAGCAATGAAAAGCAAGAAAAAATAATGCAAATGTGCTGTACAACAGCTATTATAGGACACTTGTATCTGTAATGTCTCTTGGTTACCTACTTCAAGTTCTGAAAGTGTTTTATTACAAAACAAAGTAGAAAAACGTGTGGAATTATATAACTTTTCTCCAGAGTTCCGGAAATTTCTTTGTCAATATGCCAGTGAAATAGGAATTTCTGTTTATTTTCACAATGTGTGAAATAATAATAAATGTGTATTGTTTTACATATGTCATGTTAGTAAACACGTTTTAAAAGTTTCTAGACAGTACAGTCAAATCACTCCCCATATTATTATTCAATGTTTTATTAAATGCGCTAATCAAGTTGAAAAAAAATATTTCATGATGAATGTTTTCAGGTAGCCTTTGCCATACTAGCAGATAGTTATGAGACTTGTTTACCATTATTTCCAATAATCTTTTCCAATCAGTAATTGAATTTCTTTGTATTCCTACACAGGAGAAAGAACCTCAACTCAGATATGCTTTTTCTTCCTGTTGAGGACTGAGTAGGTACAAGGTCTTGAGAATAAAAAAAAATTAACAGTGCAAAAGATGAACGACAGTATCATTTGATAAGCAATTATGAGAAACTTAAAATTCTATCCTGGAGTAACCAAAAAAAAAAAAAAAAAGCAGTTTCTCGTACATATCAGATGAAGGGTGTTCTTGATGGCTTCCCTGACCTGCACTTTGAATCTTCTACTGTTTTGAAATTCACTGCTTGAAAGATGTACGGGAATACACTGCTTGAAATATTTATTAATTCACTACTATCATGCAGGTAGAGAAGGGATAACTTTATAGGGACTGCATATTACATTTGCGTGAGCAATCTCTGTATCGTGAAAATGCTGAATGATTTACAATACAGCGTATCTCTGTACGGTCTGATGTGTTTTTTTGGTGCTGGTGGTGATAGGTATTTATATTTATAGTTGGTGGTGGTGGTGATAGGTATTTCATTATTTACACAAATGGGTATAAAATTCTCAGTTGCAGCAAAGTTTGAACTCAAAATTGAGATCAGTGCTCAGTATTAATCGATATTGTGGGCCTGGGTAGAGAATGTTTTGAGGCTGTAAAGTCACTTGTAAATAATAATATATAAGAATAGATATGGCATTTTATTTTCTTGGCACAAAGCCAAGAAAGCTGTGTACAAATAAGCAAAAGCACAAGCAAATGTTCTTTTGTCATTTAGAATACACAGCCATATTACAGGTATGTGATACATTGCACAAGATAAAGAAAATTAAAGGGATTTAGCACAGAGTACAAATAAACTTGCATAATCCTGTAATCCTAGTGGGCGTGATACCAAAGAAGAACATTTAGAATTTTATTTTCAATCAAGAATATATCATTTTTATGTTCCATACCAGACCAGGATATACAATGGCCTAGAATCCATGTGCCTTCAGTCTGAACAAGGCTAATACCAGCTCTGAATCAACCGACACTTAGTAGAACTGTGGCTGACACCATATGACCTGACTTTCATTTTATACCATTTAATATATAGTTTTGAAGTGAACTTTAAAAATCTTTGTATGTTCATATTCTCTTTCTAGATTTTCACAGTGTAAAATCTGTGTGTGTGTCATTAATTCTGTTCAATATTTCAGAATTCCTTTAGCACCAACACGTTCATTTTAGATTGACTCCTGGTGATTTTTAGTAACTTACTGAAAACATATTTTTTCTAAACTTCCCATATAAATAATGGATAGAAGCAGCCCACCTAAAATCTGAAGTTCTCCCTAGACATGCCCAGTATTTCTCTCTCAATAATATATTGAATCATGAGTAGTTATGCTTCTAACAAAGGTATTTCATTAAACGCATTAAAACGGGTGGGTTCAATCTGGATTTAACAGCAGTATTGAAAATAAGACTTTTAGTTAATTATGAAGCATGTATTCCATATTTTCCATGGAGAAAGATGGTGCTCAAAAGCATGTTAACTGCCCTTTCATCAAGATCTTGAAATAAGCAGAAATATACATAGGCAAAAAATGTCTGAGCCATAAAAATCTCTGTTTTCATAGCAGATTTAATAATATCTGAATGAAACTTTGTTGTATAAATTTATGGATTTAGTCTGTAATCCTGAAATAATAAAAAGATCGACATTTATCTAGAATAATTTCTGGAATTATAGACGATGTACACTATACATATAAAAAATTCTTCAAAGCAATACTAATAGAAATAGATGCGATTTAGAAAATATTTGCTTTCTGAGAATATAAATCATAGGAAAAAATATTTTGCTGATCAACAGAAGAAGTAGCAATTCTGAATTAACTTAAACATTTGGGCAAAAGAGATTGTAAGTGAAAGCAGAAGTAGACACCAAATTAATATTAGAGTTAGCATTCCTAGAAGAATTCAACACAGATATTTCAATAATAGAAGAAGAAGAGAAACAGGAAGGAAGGGAAAAGAAAATAAAAATCGAGTATTCCTGCAAAAGGGAAAAAGAGGCATATGGGATTTAAGCCTAATCAATATCACAGTTTCTAACTGTGACTAACTTTACTTTTTGAATTCAGGAGAGATTAGTTAAAGTAGATCTAACAAAACTTTGTTGATAATAGTTTATAGGTGGAACTTTTTATGAAGTATTTGTGGAAGCATATATAAGACAAGAGATGATATGTAAACTCTCTAGTGTTAGAACTATAATCTTAACAACATTGTTTTTATTCTCCCTGCCCCAAACACAACAAAGTTTTAAACTTTTTCTCTAGAACAGCAAGCACAAGAATGTCTATCTTTAGCATTTTTTTTCCAAAACACTGAAGAAAAAGAAATCCATTTTATATTTTCTCTTCTCCAAATTGCTAAAAAAAAAGCTCCTTCCCAGGTGCCACCTTTTGGTTCTTAAATACTGCATGTCCTATCTGACTGCTTATTGCTATCACTTTGTCATTCTTTGCTATTTCAAACACTTAGCCATAGTCCTTTTATTCTGCAAATATGTTCATCTGACCTTGTAATCTGGAAGAGTAGAAAATGCCTTAAAAACATGCATTCTGAAGATGTGTTTTATATGAACTGCTTAAAGTAACTATATTGGAGTGAGATGTTTTTCACTGACAGTCCAGAGTCCTCCTCTAAAAGGATTTACTTTGTTGACCAGAGAGACAGGGAGACTAAAGTGACTAGCTCAGAGGCAGTCAATGCCTAGCTGCAGACCTTTACAGCTATTGAGGTGAATCTCTTCTCCCTCAAACAACTAGCTAACTCTGATCTCCACAAGTGGAAGTATAGGACAAAGGTTAACACTGCAGTGACTGGCAAAGGTAATATGTGAATGAAAGAAAAACAGAATCCTTGAAAAACAGATCAAAGCATGGCAAAGGCAAATGAAAAGGAAAAAAAAAAAAAAAAAAAAGAGACATATAGAAAGGCTGGTAGTGAGCCAAACCTTCCTCTGTGGCTATCATGATTCTGTAACTGAGCTAGAAAATTAGTTCAAATATTTTTAAAAAAATGTTTAGTATTTTCTCTATTCTGGACATAGACACCTGTAAGAACAATCTTTCTCATGATATTTGGTGAACAACAAATATACAGAGGTGCTAAGAAAGAAAGCAGAAACACAGGTAGCATTGTAATAGAATAGGATCTTCAGTCCTTATCATGTTTAACAGTTTGTGTATGTTTTATCTTTTTTACTGCAGCATATTTCTCTGACCTGAGATGCAGGCCAACCACTTGGGTTGGCCCACAGCTCAACCTGGCAGTCAAGTCCAAAGGGTGGCGTTCTTTAAGCAAGTGTTGCACGGCTATTTCTTCAGATGGACATGGCTACACTTCAACCAAGTATTTGTATATTATCAGCACATTTATTTGTCTCTAATCAGTTAACAGCTAGGTAAGGGCTAGCTAGTTCCAAACAGCTAGTTAAAAGTGCTAATAAGTTTTGAAAATCTAGACACTTCTGTTAGGTCCTTACGTGGCAACTGATCTCTTCTGCAAACTTGGTTTGAATGCTGTAGCCTCAAAACATGGCTTCTAAAAAGTGTATCACTTTATAGTTTAAAGAGCCTTCATGGAATATAGGGCAGCAGCACAAATTTCTATGTAACAATAAAAAGAAGATTAAGAAAAAATGATCCGCACAATATTTGGCTAGCTTTTATAGCATGCTGTAGTCTGGAGTTATTTGCAAAGAAAGTAAAATTGTATGTTTTATTAATGATAATATTTATGTAATGTTTTTAAATTAACTGACATAGTAATTGCTTTTAAATTCTGTTTTTAATCACCTTTAAGTGCCATATAATTTTTACAGTGTATGTGAACATTAAATGTTCTAAATTGCCCAAGTTATGAAATAATAAATATGAATAAAACCCAAATAAAAATAAAATGTTTCTAAACATTGCTTATGGAAATTGAAGAGCATGTCTATTATGCAGTGTGTGTATAATTGCTATCAGAGAAGAGGAAAGGAAGAGATTGTTAAATGTCATTGCTATAAGAGTTTAAACAGAAATAACTATGAGGTTAGTCAAGCACTAGCACGGGATGCTGAAGGATGTTGTGGAGTCTCCATCTGTGAAGATAACCAAAACTCAGCTGGACGCGGCCCTGGGCAACCTGCCCCAAGTGACTCTACTTGAGCAGGGGCAGGGGGTTGAACAAGATGATCTCAAGAGCCCTCTTCCAGCCTAAAAGATTTTGTGATACTTTGTGCCAAGCAGTCCAGTCATTTTTGCACCCACCCTATCACTTATTATCCAGCCTATTTCTTATCAATGTGATAATAATGCAAGAGAAAATTAACAACTATTTGTTTAATATTTGTAGAAAAAATTAGAATAATAAACTATGTACATTTTGTGGAAGACAAGGAAATTTGATTTTGTGTCAGTGACCCTTCGTAGGCATAATGTGTTTAAACTTTTGTTAGAATTTGGAGTTGTGTCTTGTAGAGAATAAATCTAGACAAATCTTAGTCATCAAACTCAAACTATAGTTATCTTATCTGAGAGAGAAACTAGCATCTCAGGACTTGGAATATGCTATTATTAGGGTTTCTGAGATCGTAGTGTTTACACCATACATGTACAAAGACAGCAGGCAGCAAAAGTGTCCAAGAATAAACAAGCAATAACCACTGACACCTATATTCACTAACTTTAACTGAAATATCTCTTCTTGATATGTTCAACAAAGTATCCTTTGAGAACAAGTTCCCAGTTTTCCTTGATACAGAAACAATAATGACCCTAAGAATAATTTTTTCTACACATATTTTGTATATTGATAAACATGAGACATCTAAACATAATTGGGAAAAATAAAAAGAATTAGTGTTCACTATCAACTTCTGGATCTTCAGAATCTAGCTAATGAGTGACATTAGTGATGTGACTTTTGAAAAAAAATTATATAAAACAGGTATCACAGTGCAGCAACAATAAATTGCCTGGAAATTATTTCATTATTTCAAGTGCATTGAAATGGCTGATCATAAACTTTGATTCTTTTGTCTAATTCAAAACTCATTAAAAGCATAAGCTTGCAAGTTTCAATATTATGTCTCTTATCAGCAAATGTAGTCATGGAATTTCTACATATATAATCCTACAACCATATAGTAGAGAGAATGAGAGTTCTCAAATATATTCTCCCACTTCAGCAAAATTCATATGAATATTACATATATACTCACAGCCATTCTGCAGAAATAATGAGATTATAAGTACTCTACTCCCTTTAAGGTTAATAAGAAAAAATACAGTACTCTACATGATTATATTTCTTAAGCCATTGTGAAAGACAAAGGAGTCCGTGTTTGGTTTTTTGTTTGTTTTTGGTGTTTTTTTTTTTTACCAGTAATACAAGTGCAAAAGTGTCACTATTAGTTTCTTCACATGATTAGTTCTTACAGTGTGTTATGAACACATATAAAGAGGATAGTGAAATTTCCTTTTATTTTTACTAGTCAAATTAGAAAATGCACAGTGGAGAAAAAAAAAAAAGACCTAACCCCTTAATAGCAATACCATGGTCACTTTAACGATATTGAGAGAAAAATAACATGGATAAATAAACTGACTATACTTCTATTAAGTAAGATAAAAGTAAGATAAGTCTTTTCTTTCTTTCTGGGTTGTTTTTTTTGTTGTTGTTGTTGGTTTTGTGTGATAGGAGGAGGTCTTTTTTGATTCAGTACTACTGTTATAAAGAATACACAAAATCTAATTTCCCTGAAAGCAACAGAAATGAACCAACAGAAAGAAAATTTATTTTCTACAACATTAAGCTTTTTTTTTGCACCTATCGGTCAGTATAGAATCCAGTGTACCCATATGTATTGCTTGATCCTTTTCTCAGGACCAAGCAATACATATGAATTCAGGTTGTTTGATGATTCCTGATGCCTCCCAATGAAGTATTCTACTTCTTTAAGCTGTTTCCACTTTAGATGCAGGAACACAGATATGTATTTCAGTGTGCATTTTAGCTGTATTTGTTCCTGATAGGAAGAGAATTATCAATTTATTTTGGAAAATTAGAATAATTCTTTTATTAAAACAACTAGCAAATTGTTGTATGAGATGCATAGCTGTAATGCACTTAAGAGTGCAATGCCTGGTTTCAGTGGGACATATGAAAGACATATTTTTAAACAAAATATCTGGTGGTTTGGTGACTGTGGTAGTCTCCTGGGATGTGAAGAATGCAACTACAGAAATTTAAATCCAGGCCTCCTGATCTTTTAGGAAATGTTCTTCTTCAAAATTTATTCAAAAGCTTTTGATTTTAGGTGAAGTAACTGAAATAACACAGCACAGACTTTAAAAACTTAAAGTACAGCCTGTTCTAAGCATATTGAATACATTAGGTCTCTTTTGCCTTTGATTTGTATTTTATCTAGACATTTGCATCTCTAAATACATGCATGCTCATGATCTTCAGTTTTAGGGTCTAAAGCATTTTCAAGTGACTAAGCAAGTTTGACAGTGGTTTTCTATATCACTCTCCAGGAACTTAGCATAAATTTTATTTAAGCATCCTTTTAATCTATGACTTGTTTTATTGTGTTTAGAAATAAGTTCTGATTCTGAAAGAATCTTCACTCTTTTGAGCCTAACTGATTCCAAATGCAGTATTTTGTACATAATTTCAAATATTACTGAAAGAAGAAATATCAGATGCTGAAAAATAGCATGTATGCACACACACATGCATCTTTCTCATAGTGCAGAATGTTAAAATTAATGTAGGATGACTTACAATACTATCACAACATTAATAATACATGGAATAATTCCTCTTACCAAATCATGTATTCATAAAAATATTCAGGGATATTATTTGATAGTTACATTACATATGGCAGAACCGCATCATCTAGCAAATATATTCCATCATCTTTTACCACTCAACTCTTTTCACTGTCGCCAGTGGGTGCGTGTGTGTGTTTGTGTAACTCTATCAAAGCAACCAAAGTGTAAATATTTGGGTTTAACAGAAGACTATGAGGATAAATTTAGGAAGAATTAAGAGAAAAAAAAAATTAAAAAAAAAAGAAAACAGCACCCTTTAACAATCCTATGAATCATATAAAATGTTGATCTACAATTATTAAAGGGAAAAGTATTTATTTATGAGGAAATTAGTGCACCAAGTTAAGAAGAAGCAAATGGTAAGTTTGAAAGACATTTTTCTAAAGTCTTGGCACTGGAAGTTCTTTCTCATATAATCATAAATATAGAAAATACTACATGAAAATTATGAGATATACTCATAAAAGAACATTCACAGTTCATAACTCTTTTGCCCTTCCGAAAAAAAAAAAATAACAAAGCTACGGACAATTCCTTACAAATGACTGATGATATATATGAAAACCTGAGGAATGGGAAAGCTTGAGGAGACAGATTATTTTTTCTCCCAGCAATTAATAGACATGCTAACAAAAATAGTTTTCTGACTGTGAAGCTCCTAAGCACGTCTCCAAAACTGCAAAATATATGCACCCTTTGGTTAGTGCACTGCAGAGATCAATAGACAGTTATTTTCCAACCCATTTCATATGACTCTGATAACATTTTCTATCAGTTATAAATGGTTGTTTAACACGTTAACAATGTGAGTTATATTATGAAACTATGAAAGTTATTCCACAAAAGCATCAAATTTTTTTCTTACATAAACATCATTTTTCATCATTTGAATAATGATGGATTGTTGAGAATACTGGTGAATCTATATTAGTTACCCATAATTTGAAAGTACTGTAAATCTGTAATAAGAAATAAGTTTTATTTTCATAGAAACTTGAAGAGATCACTGAGACAAGAATTCTTAAACTATTTTTGTTCAAGTTTTTTTAATCTGACTGGGTTAAAATGGTTGCTGAAGGGGTGCCAAAAGATCTTTATTTTGTGATTGGAGGCCCCCAATACTACCAATAATATCACTAATATAAAAAGCATATTACCACTTACATAAAAGAAAAACAAGAAAGATTTTCTTTCTGGGAAAAAAAAAAAAAATAGGGTTATATCAGGCCTGATATATGCAGATGAACAACTGCAATTTCATTCCTAGCTTTCACTGCAAGGAGTAACTCCTTAAACTACTGTAATTAGTACTTTATCTCACTAGGAAAAAGACTGTTGTCTTCCTAGCGGATGGAAAGGACTACTAGTGTTCCCAAAAGAAGAATGAGTGTATGGGTTAATGTCAAATATTACAAAAAAAAAAAAAAAAACCAAAAAATCTAAAGGAGGATTAGGTTCAAATTGTTCAAAATAGACTTCTTCAAATGTGGGATTTTAAGAAAAAGTCCTATAAATCAACCATGCTTATATTTCTTCTCTCTTCTAAAATAATGTCTGAACATAATCTTATATACAGTGCCTTTGATAAAAAAGTATATCAAAAGACATATTTGTTCAGTTATTCATATCATTGTCTTGGTACTAAATTAATGTCAGATGCCAAAATTCTTGCCATGTCTTCTGACATCTGAAGAAACTTCTAAGTTTGCAAGGTCTAAAAAAAAAAATAAAGATTTTAGTATAAAAAAAAATTAAAAACTTCTAATCTTTCTCCTTGTTTTCCATGAGTTAAATTGTATTATATAATATACTTTTAAGATGTATTAAGCAGCACTACTTGTGGAATAAGAGATATTGTAAGTAATTCTGATTTAGATTATGAAATATAATTTATAATATAAAATGCAATGGCATCCACAGTTTATTCCTCTTCCTCATGGTTGAATTTTTTTTTCTTTTGATTTCTAGCTTTATTAAAATAAATGAAATTAGATGGGGAAAAAAATAATCAATACGTTGGAAGTAGAAAATGAGACTGAATCCTCAAACCACACTGTACTATCACAGCTGCTTTCAACTAGATTTGACCCTCAGTTTTCTATTCAGCTCTGAATAAAGAAGATAATTTAAAATGTCACAATGAACGACATGTATCTGCTGCTGTGGACAGCCATAGTCAGGAATAAAGCAGAACACTACAGCTCAGCAGAGTGAAATTAAGATTTTAATTGAAGACACTGACTCAAGTGAGATGGGATTTTATTCCATGGATAAAGAAAACCACATAGTCAAAGACTCTTGGGGAGAAATCTGGGGAAAAGCATCTTAGTGAGATATATGGGAAGTAGCTCTGAGAAGTACTGTTAGAGACACACGGACGGAGAGACTTTGAAGACAGGAGACTCGGGTGGGGGGAGGGGAGGATTCAAGGAAGAACTGACAGGGCTGCGGAAGAGGGCACTGAAGTGAAATTCAGAGGATGCCATGGCCCAGCCCCAGCACAGTACACTGCACAATTGTGACCGCTGGGCTATGCTGCCTAACTTTCCACCTGGAGACAGTCATCATCCCTCAAGGGACAGGAAAATCATGTAATTAGCAAAATTGTGCATATTTCTGTGATTAAAACATTTTGGTATTTGAGTCCATTTAGTCTCTGCATTTTTTGTCATCATTTTTGTCTTAACTCTAACACAGAAATATTGAGGTTTTTTCCTGATTATTTTGCTGATTGCATAAAGTAATCCTCCCCTACTCTCCCTCCCTGTGAGCGGATGAAAAATTTAGATTAAACCACTCATGTTTTCATAAGAAGAGAGAAGCAGCAGCATACTCCCTAACCATCTGAGAGATAACAAACAAACTTCAGGTGAAATCAGCCCTCCCCTTGTCCAATCAGTCTGCTTTTGCTTCCTAATGATTTAAATATGATTTAACTTTGCCTGGTGTCTTAGTTTAGCCCCGATCCGGACCAGACTACGCAGTCTCTCTCTCACTCCCCCCACCCTCCGAGAGAATAGGGAGAGATAATTTAAGAGAAGAGAGATAATTTAAGAAAAACAACTCAAGGTTCGAGATAAGGACAGGGAGAAATCCTTACCATCATGGGCAAAAACAGACTCGACTTGGGGAAAACTATTCACTTATTACTACAACTAGCAGGATAATGAGACAGAAAAACAAGATAAACCTCCTCCACCCCTCCCACTTCCCGAGCTTAACATTATCTACCTTCCCCCCCCCGAGCGGCCCAGGGGGGAAGAGGGAATGGGGGTCGCGGTCAGTCCATTATGTGTTGTTTTACGCCGCTGCTTCACAGTTGGGGGAAGAACTCCTCACATCCCCTCCCCTGCTCCAGTGTGGGGTCCCACCCATATGCCACAGTCCTTCATTAAACCGCTCCAGCGTAGGTTATCTCTTCCACGGAGTGCAGAACGGCTGTCCCAGCGGGCCCTCCACGGGCCACAGCCGCATTCAGGCATCCACCTCCCCCGGTGCGGGGTCTTTCACGGGCTCCAAGCTCCAAGTGGATCTCTGCTCCTCCGTGGACCTCCATGTGCTGCAGGGGGACAACCTGCTCCACCATGGTCGTCACCACAGGCTGCAGGGGAATCTTGGCCAGGAGCCACATTACTCCTCCCCCTCCTTCTTCACTGACCTTGGCGTCTGCAGCTGTTTCTCTCACAAGAAAAGTTCATTCTTCACAACGGGCTGGCAGAAGCCTCAAAAAGCCTCTCAGGATCTCTTCACCTTATTCATCCCATCTTCTCTCCTCTCCACCTCTTGCAGCCCGACAGGGCTGAGTTGGGCCCAGCCGGCCGCCTGGCGAGAGGCCAGAGCGTGAGGCTTGCAAGGCCCTGGAGGCCTGCACCTCTGCCCTTGCTCAGCTTCGTCACATCTTCTCTTCTCTTTTTTTTTTCTGTTTTCCCTTTCTTAAATACGTTATCACAGAGGCGCTATCACGGGACATTCTGCTCCTAATCGGCTCAGTCTTGGCCGGCAGTGGGTCCGCCCTAGGCCCGGTCGAGTCCACTGAACAAAGGGGAGCGACTTCTAGCAATTTCCTACAGAAGCTACCACCTCAGGCCCCCCTCACTAAGCAAAACCACAGCACCTGGACAATCATTCAGGTCTTCACATATCCTCCTCTGCCTGAATCATGACACTTAACAGCTCTCAGTTTAGCTGAGCTAAATGACTGCTGTAAATATCTTAACTCTTTTCAGTGTATATTCAAATGGATGAGATCTAAGTGCCAAAAGGAGTTCAGATTACTCCTGCTTAGCTTCCCACAGTCAGTTATAGCTTTCACGTTTTAACTATCACTTCTAAACAAAATTTTAGAAAGTGACTATGCTGATATTTTCTGTACTGAAATCTTCAGACTGTAAGATGGATCTGTTATTTTTTTTTAATATGGTGTATTATACATGTGTAATGTGTAAGTGTTCTTACTTCTACTTGTGTGCCACTTCAAAATAAACAAAAAGCATGGAGGAGGAGTGTGGACATGTGGTGTGAACTAAATGTGGAATCTCAAGACCATGCTACTCCAGTCATATGTAAACATGAAGTTACTACGTAGATTTTACAACAGACTAGAAACTCATTTACCAACCTGAAGTACATTTAGGAATCTAAATGAATGTGAGAACCTGACTAAATAATGTTTTTTTTTTTCTGAATATAGGTTTTGGCATGCACTTTGGCTTGTGCTTTTGTGAGAGTCAGTTTATTCCAAAGTCAAAGAAGATGATCTATAGATAATCAGTGAAGAGTAGCCATTGTCACATAAATTCATACAGTATATTTAATGTGCACTAACTTCCATTGTCCTACAACTGTTTTATCTGTAAAATGTCAGTTGGATTAACTAGCAATTATATGCCTACCCCAAATAAAATACATTTTAATCTGTGTAGAGAGAAAGCTGGAGTTAAAGACATTAACAAGAAAATTACCTTTTACAGAATTTAGGGAATCATTTGAACTACCAGAACAACCAATATAGCAAATATTTACTAATAAATTATATGTTACAACACAATGCAAATAAGATTAACCAACTAACCTTCCCTTTCTTAAACACTTTTGGAAATTCTTTCTAAAGAACAGATAAGATTTTTCGATCTGTAATGTTCATTGTCAACTACTGTAAGAAGGGAATAGAAGATCTTTACATCACTTAAACTAAAATTGTAGAATGTCACAATGCTTTTTAAAAAAATGTAAAATTGTTCTGAAAACTAAAAGACCACCAATAATCTAAAAAAAAAAAACCCCAAAACAGACAAGTATGCTTCAATGTATGTAATGCTTATTGTGGAGTGCTGCAGGTAGTAATAAAGAAGCAGCAAGCAGTGATTCTAAGAGAAAGACAATAGATCTACTAAATATAGTTTTACTGCATTGTCCAACCAAAGCTCTGGAAGTCCAAGAGTTCACAAATGTCTTGTCTTTGTAAAGCATATATTCAAGGTTTATGTAGACAAAAAGGTTTTCAGTCACACAGTGCTATCAGTGGCAGCTGGCACACTGAGTTAGGATGTACAACAGCAAAGTAAGACATCAAAGATGGAATCAGAAAAAAAATTCTGGTGAAAGTCAGTGGTAATTTAAACACTATATAATAATCTAAACCCAAGAGACCAATTTCTAAATCTTTAACATGCTGAAGAGTGATACAAACTCCACTGGCTTTTTCTAAAGTCTAAGTCTAAACTTTCTTTAGACGTTTCTAGTGGGACTGAGATTTATATCTACATTCACACACCATTTGTGAGATTTAGTGACCTCAGCATAGTAACCTAGTACCATTTGTGCATCTGAGGATGCCTACGAACTTTGTACAGGCTTATTCACAGGATTTATAGATGTCTGTGTCTTTTGGTCTAAAATCTGGAAGCCAAAAAAATTTTCCACAGTGCCTAAATTTATATTAGATGCTTATAACAACAAAGATAAATCTAACTAGGTATCTGCAATGTCTAATTGTGTCTAATACTGAAGTCTATGCTCCCTCTCTGGTCAAATGAGTCTAGTCTTTGCAGCAGGTAGAAACTAGAGAGCTAGTAAGATGACAAAATTTAATTGTTGGGTTTACAATGACAATAATCAATTTCTGAACTCCTTTGATGTTATTGATTGCAAATGTCTTCATTGGCTACACTGGGAGATTACACAGTTAACTCACATAACAAACACCTACTTTTGCTGTCTGAATCTGGAGTTGATCTCACCTTAACCAGTGTTATGAGAAGTACATTGTCTCTAAAGTGCTAGGGAAGCTTAAGACTTGTCATTGCTTTGGGAGAGGTGAGTAGTTCAGTACCGATCACTTTATGGCTATTTGGTTTCCAGATCTCTGAGTTCAAGTCTTTTTGATCCAATGCACTAGAAATAGCCTTGGAACTTATAAATAATGTTACTATATTGAGCTCAGTAAATAGTTCACCAGTTAAAATTATTTTTCTTCAAATACATATCTGGAGACCTAAACAGTAGCCCTGTATTGTATACTAGTAGTTTGATTAAAATGCTAGACCAGCAATTATACATATTATCTGCTATGTCATAGGCCCCTGTTACAAAATGTACTGAATATGTGCCAGTCTCCTGTGTGACTCAAAAAAAATGTCATATTCATCTGATCTGAAGAATTGCATTGGGCATAATAGTCTTTCTGAAGCTTTAGTTTTAGACTGGTAAAATGAAAATATTAGTGCTTCTCTCTACTTTATAGATTCCTGATGTGCAATATTCAGCTAACATAAGTAGTGTGCTTTTAGTGGTACAAAGTACAACTGAATTATGAATTATATTATTTGTAGCAAATGTGTTTTATAGTCTATTTTAATTATGCATACTTACAGTTGTTCAACAAAAATGTTAAGGTCCTTATCAAAATAATACTGTATTCATGAAATAACATACTCAGTTTCTCTTAATTTAGACCAAATAGTCAGTATCATTTAAGATGCTATTGAAAAATGTTAGTTTTCAGTAATTATGGAAAAGAATTCAGAGTAGAGGTTTCAAGACTATAAGAGGAGGAAAGCTGGAATTTTGAATTCATTCACTTCATCAAAACACATTCAGGATATCCCTGAATTCAACAATCTCTGAAATAAGTCTTTATTGTTACTCATATACATATACATATACATATACATATACTTATATTAATATTAATATTGCACGCTCACTTTCCAGGTTACTAAGTCTTTCTTTTCCTATGTATATTCATGTAAAAACCATCTCAACAAGTCCTAGTATCTTTCAATATTAAATTTTTTTTCATTTCTTTAACTATCATTTGCAATGTAAAACAGACTATACCTCAAAAATTTACTTTCCTGATATTTTTTTCCCCTTTTGGCTTAATAAAAAGAAATAAAGTGTTAAGCAGTTGTTCTTGATGCTTTAGATGTTAGGGGAAGAAAAACATGCAACTATGAAGTACTGTTGATTATAGGCATAGGAATGTACGTTATTGAATTCACTGATAAGCTTATAAGTCCCTTTTAATGACTTTGACCTTTTGCAAACTAATAAAATAATGATTATGTAGGTTTTCCACATTTAGTGTAAATTGACAGCTGTATTTTGTTGCAATTAATTCTTCGTACATGTTATTGAAGGTACAATCAAATACTGAATGTATTAGTCGCTTTCTCTTCAAATACATTTGCAAAAATACGTGCATAGGCACATGTACAAAAGAGAAATTATACTTGTATTCTTGAGAGACAACTTAATTATAACAGGTAGAATAAATGCATCTTCTGAAAGTAAGTGCCTACATTCCCTACATAGACAGTGAAAATGAGGACTTCTGAAGACCTGCAGAGTGAAAACGCTTAAAATGAGTGTCTCACTTTAAACAGCTATTAAGAGGGAAAGATAGCAGAGGTGAAAGTAATGTCAACAAATCTCAAAGAACTAAAAGACGGCTAGCTCTAAAACATAGATATCTAAATTTAAGGTCTTAAATATCACCATGAAATTGCTTTATAGTCCTCTCCAGAGGCTACTTCATCTGATCCATTTAGAGTATCCATTTGGACTGACATAAATTGCCATCCTGAGGCATTTTTTCTTTCTCCTGGTTAGAGAAGATTCTAAGGTGACATTCCAGAGATTAAACGAATCTCACCCTGTGACATATTACAACATGGACTCACTCATGGTGCAAGTGAGACAAAGTTTATTTTTACAAGCAGTGTTTTATACTCTTTACCAGGATGCTCGTTGTCTATGATTTCTATTCCTACAGGGCAACTATTTGCACGAGCTCGATCACCCCACCATTTGTCCAATCAGCTTCACGCTCCTGGCTGACTTTGTAGCATTGTTCTTCATCATGTACTTCTTATTTTGTCCATCATACCACTTCTTCTTAGCACGTACTCTCGCTTTGTCCATTGTGCTCAGATCCCGTTCATTTCGATACATTCACCCATATTTCCATCCACATCACTCACTTCAATACATTTGCTCATATCGATACATTTGCTCATATTCCCATCCACTACATTTCCCCCCTTTTTGTTTAAGAAGTCCAAAGCAAGTGCTACATTGATATGCAAAAGCATAACCTTGTTAATACTGCGTTCGATCATTCGCTGCACACAAGTTAAAAAACATGGAATACAGACACAAATTAGAAAAAAAGACAAATATCCCTAATAAGCATAAAATTACAGTCTTTTAAGCCCAAGTTTCCCAAACCATGGAAGAAAACCAAAGAAATAGTTTTCTGAATGTAACTCCAATTGCTGGGTCAAAGCCTTCAATTGATCAATACTCACATGAATTGATCCCGAGTGGTCACTAAGGTTCATATAACACATGCCTTCGAAATCCTAACATCCGTGGCCTTGAGCTAAGAGTAAAAAATCGATTGCTGCACGGTTCTGCAATATAGCATGCCTTACTGAGTTAACATACATTAATAAGCCTTGCAAAGCAACATTAGTTGCATTGCTTTCTCTAGCAAGCCAAAACCCTAACTTGTTAATCTTATTTAATGTGTGTGCAGTCCCTATGGATGCAATCAAGGAACCAAAAATTCTTTCAGCTGCATTCCAGAATTCTACAGTTGAATCACAGTTCTCTGGGAACATTTTTACAGCTCATCTTGTACGATGACTGAGTTGATACATCCAATTATGAGATTGAATACTAGGATGAAATAGTATTAGTCAGCCAAAAGCACATGGTCCTACCACAGCCTTCCCAGGAATACCTTTCCATGCCCTATCTCCACAAATCAAAAAAATATCTTCAGGAAGGCCAATAGCATCGATTCCAGGGATAATTTGACTTGATGTAGTGTTATTACACCAAGTCCGGTTCTTAAAAAATTCCCTATGTGGCGAAACATCAAACCCAGAACTATTCGTGTGTATTTTAGCCATGTAGTTCAAAGAGAAACAAATGTGACTTTTCAAGGTACCCATAATGTCTAATTCCTGTGGTTGAATTGGCAAGGTTGGAAAATAATTTACCATATTTAGCGAGGTATTATACTAGCCTCGTGGTTGTGAGGTGGTCTTTCGCCATGTCTCATGACACCACCAGAGTGGCTCAAGAATACCTGGTTTTTTTGCATGGACTTTGCACTGAACCATTGTAAAAAGTATCTAATTCCTGACTTGCCAATGGTACGCCTACCAAACAGGTACGAAAAGGAGCAGCTGGTGTAGTGATAGAAAGACACATGGTACCTGTGTTCGTTGCTTTAGCAAGGACAAGCCAGACATTGCTATTAGGTGCATTCAAGCCGACAGCAGGCAATCCTGTGACTCCTCTGATGAAGCCGAGACATAGGGTCGGCACAAAACACAATGGAACGCATTGCAATCAATCACCTGGAGAAACACAAGCATATCCCTGACCCCAAGTTATTAAATCTTTTGGTCCCTCCCATTGTCCTGAAATTAGGTTCTTTACCGTAACCAATGGTTTACTTTGAAAAGGTATGGATGAACCATGTTGTTTTTCATATTTTGACTCATACGTCTCATCTTGATTCAAAAAATTAAGGACATAAGTTACTTTGCATAACCTTTCCTGTGGAGATTCCAACCCCATATTCCCCCTTTTTCGTTTATTGAGCTGTTTTTTCAAATTCCTGTGAGATCGCTCAATAGTTGCTTGACCTGTGGGTGAATGAGGAATGCCTGTAACATGTTCAATACCTCATTGTTATAAAGATACTCGAACATGTGCAGAGCTATAAGCAGGCCCATTGTCACCTAAAATTGCAAAACAGGTTAGCCAATGTTTACAAACATCACGTGCTCTTTCTCCTGCATGTGCGGTACCAACAAGATACCCAGAAAAAGTATCTACTGTTACATGTGCATATTTCATTTTACCAAACTCTCCAAAGTGTGTGACATCTGTTTGCCACAACTCATTACCTTTAATTCCACATGAGTTAACTCCTTCCTTGGCAGGCGACGGCGCTAAGAGTTGACAATCAGGACAGGCTGCAAGAATACTACGTGCCTGAGTCATGGTTAGCTGAAAATGTCTTTTAAGTGCTCTAGCATTTTGATGATAAAAGGAATGTGACAATTTAGCTTGCTCAAATTGATTAGGAACTATTGCAGACATAGTGTAGAAATCTGCTAATTGATTACCTTCCATTGTAGGACCGGGTAAAGCAGTATGAGTCCTTCTACAGATCATTGATTTAATTTGTTTTATTCCAACAAGTCATGGTTGAATCCTTTTAAGGCAAAAGTTCAGCCTAGATGACTTTGACTGTGCAAGAGTGCTATGAAAAGTAGGAGTTGGTTCAGGAGTTTGTGGACCACCGGGACAGTTGTTTTTCAGAGAAGTGGGTCAATGAAAAAGACTAAACCAAGGATGCAACTAATGAAAGGAGATCAAACGATACACAGCCAAGCTACATGGCAGCTCACAAGACTGTGTCTTAGAATGTGTTGCTACTTGATACTTCCTCTCTTCACTTTTTTTTCCAGTTAAGTTGCATGGCCTTGGTACTATCTTTGGGTGAAATATACACAGTACTACATAATATTCTAGAGAAGGGTGCCGGAACATTGACCGCGAATCCTAGTCACTGTTTGTGGCCTACATTCACAATGTAATAGAGTATTAACACAAACAGGTATTTTCTTCTTCACATACTATGCATATCTGGAGGTGGACTTTTAAAAGGCACGAATTATTGGCCAACAATGATTTGATCTTTTAGATAAAAATGCACAGCTTGTACTTGCTAATTATTTTCACTAACTTTCACCAACTTCTTGCTTTTTTAGAAACCGTATTGAGTCTTTTAATAAGGTATTAACAGCAGTTATCATCAGAAATCTTTTCTCCTACTGTTAGAAATCTCTGTACATTTACTTTTTTCAACAATGTAAAGCAACTGAGATTGGTACTATTAATTATTCATGGTTTATGTTACTGTTTCTATTACCAGACTGAATTAATCGGACTTTCAATACAAGAGAAGAACAAACAACGAAAGATGGATTTTTTTTGCCTTTAAGAGGAGGAATAGGAAGGAAAAGCCTTTCCTAGCCCCCTAGGAAACCTCCAACATTTTTTTCTTTTGTCAATGGATATCCAACTTGTGCCTAAGGTCCTGTGAATAATTAATAAGACGAATCAACAATATCTGATTTAAGTATTCTGAACAACTGTCAGAATACAATTTAATTCCAGTCTTTAAGGTTGCATGATGAAATATAATCAATGTTATGTGCCTAGTTCCTGTACTTCGTCTATGACAGTTTAAAGATTGATATACTTAGCACATTGTTTTTCAATAAATTGTTTTCAATAAATAGTAATTGAAAAGTGAAGAATATCGTAGACTTATGGAATGTTTTACTTTAACAAAAACCAGTAAAAATCTTATGCTTCAGCCAATGAACTTTCGATTAATAAAACTTATGGATTATAGTATTTATTGCTATATATTATCAATATGACAAAGAAGTATCTGAAGTGACTCCTTAGATGTATTAAAGGACAGCCACTTGCCCATTAGAAGACATAATTTAATTGAAAATATTTTGAGAAGAAAACCAGCTCTAATATTACTGTATGTCATTTAAATCTTTCTGTGTCTCATAGAGAGATAGTAATTAGATAATTTACATGAATAAAAACAAGCTGAATGTCTCTTTTGTCTTTTATCTCACTTATTGCATGTAAGACATTAACAGGACTAAATACACAAATAATACTGTAATGTTTTCCATTCCCTTCCCTTCTCCATTCAACTGTCAAATACAAATCTATTAACAATGCGTCATAAGGAGATCATTGTTGATGACCCTATTGGTGTTATACTGGAAATAACAGGAAAATCTACCTAGACAGATTTAAGTATACACTTAAATATTTTTTTTTTTTTGTTAAATTACTTTCTTAATGTCAACAGAAGTTTTACTAGAAACCAAGAAACATAATTACCTACCAAGACAATAGCTAAACTTGCAAACATTGTGCAAGAAATTCTTTCTCTTTTTACATTTTTGTAGCTTAAAGCAAAAGTACTAACTCAGAATCAGATTTCATTCCTACTGAAGAGCTAGGAAATTGTAATACTGTCTCTGTTTAGCTACTCATGTTCATTATTACCAGTATAGGCAAAAATCTGGAAAGCCTTTAAACAGCTTCATAATCATAAAGCTATTAACTCAGATGTAGGAAGCCCAAATTCGGATCTTTATCTGAAATGACTTTTCTACATTTCGCACAGGACAAAATAGTTCTCTACCTTGAACACTATTCTCTTTGAATAGTATTGAAATAGGTTCTTTTTAAACCTATTTCTTCTTCTGAATCTGTTCTGTGAATCAAAAATAAATAGCTTGGGTTTGCTAAGGACAAGAATCGCAGAAAAGGGACCATGACTCTCCAGAGCACTGTTTTGAATATTTACCAGGTGCTTGCTTCAAGAATTATTAAAAAAAAAAAAAAATTACTCTTCCAGTATGTTAGATGCTAGAAGCCAAAATATTGGGTATGGTTGCTGCCTGTCGCATTTTGTATTTAGAGCCTTGAATTCTATCCCCTTTCAAGTTAAAGTGTTAGTTTTGACGCAAGCAGTATTTCATCACGGAAAGACACATGAATTCTACTGTAATCCTTTTACCATTAGTTAACAATTACAGAGGGATTCCTTCCTGATAAAGAGCATCAGATAGGAGTAAGAAACCTTTAGAATATACGATATCTCAGAAACACTTGAGGAAAAACTTATATTCGACAAATTGTATGAAAAGAAGATCACAGTTATTTGTGCAAATGAATAGAATTATGAACTTTGGAAACAAGACCAATAGAGAATAATCATGTTTTATTGTTATATATGAATTTTGAAAAGTAGAGAAATACAATAGAATAGTTTTATATAAAAGTAAATATATATAATAACATGGCTGGCTAGTTGGATGGATGGATAGATAGATAGATAGATAGATAGACAGATAGATAGATAGATAGATAAATATACACATCCCTCCTGTCTACCTGATACTATAACTCCTCTTTGGCAGGATTTTTTTTTGTCTATAACATGTTGGCCATTTATCAACTCAACTTTTGGTTGCACTGGTGAATAATCATTGTCCAGGCATTTTTTTGCAGATCTATCTCTATTGATTCATGTCTTAGTCAGTTCTTTGTCAGGATATTATAGCTACAGTTTCTGACACTGCCCTTGATACTGAATATGAATTACTTGCATTTATGTGAACTTTGCTGACAGCTACTCAGAAATCAGATGGTAGTAAACACAGGAAATGGAATGAGTGCAGAGCTATTTTATGACAACACACTGTTTAATTTCTCCCAGACTGAATTTCCTCTTGTTCTAGGTTTTTTCTTCCTTGTTTTTCTTTTTTTTTTTAAATTATTTGTCTTTAGAAGGATATTGTGGCTTAATTATTATTATAATGAATCCTTTTGCTGAGGTTCCATTAGCTGAAACTTATCCACACAAAAGGAATCATTCAGCTTAGTTAACTTGTGAGACTAAGAAAGTACATATAACTTAGCAATTATTCTTACAAGAATGCTTAGTACAAAGTGCTTAAGAAGAAACACAAATAAACATAATCATTGGCAATTTAAACTATTTTATGTTCTTGTTTGTACTATAGATTAAAAAGAGTAGATGACAGTAGCAAATTCAGATTAAGAACTCTAGTACTATGAAGAACTAGACTGGTAGATTTATATACTCTTATGGAAGACCCAAGTCAGTATGCAAAAGAGATTCTGCTGGACAATGCCTTCTCCTATTTACCAAGAATGCAGTTTCTTTCACGTTTAACACTACAGCAGGAGGAAGCAATTATGATACGACCTGAGTGTTTTTCTAGTTAGAGATATCCAGAAGTTCTGGAATTGTAAATATGTATATATTTAAACAAATAAATATTTCAAGGCTATGATTAATTGTTAAGAAAACAAAAAAGGAAATAAACTTCATAATTTCCAGGACAAATTGGAAAATTCTAGTTTTGTATTCAAAAATCATATAACTTTGACATGTTGGTTTGTTTTTTTTTTTCTGAAGGAAAATAGTGGAAGCTGCTCACAAGTAAATCTAGCATTATTCATTTTACAAAATTTTTGTTACTTTCCTTGCAGATTGAAACTCTTTCGACCTGTTTTGATAATATCGCTTTCATGAGGGTATCTTAGAAAGCTAGAGACTATGTAGAAAATGCTTGCCTGGCTTTTGAAAAGCAGTATAGAACTATCCTACATATAGAACTATCCTAGCTGGAGAGAGAAAAAAAAGAAAAAGGAAAAGAAAAAAAAGGAAAGAAAGCACAAAACCACGTAATATACTGTGAGATTAAAACTAATGTGTTGGGTTTTTTCCTCGCAAATAAATTACCTGATAACTTTTTGTATGTTAAGGGATTTTTAAATATTCTCTTAATTTAAGAAAGTAATTAATATTTGACTTTTGAAACATGGTGCTGATTGAAGTGTCCCTTTGCATAAATACCTGCAATGTGTAGCAGTAATATGACAACTGCTAAAACAAGTAGTGCTTCAACCTATAGAGAATAAT
>WHYT01016578.1:109806-159932 GCA_009806455.1 Tetrax tetrax | reverse complement strand
ATACAGTAGCAATATCTTTATACTAGATACTTTGTGTTAGATAATGACAATATTAGATAATGTTGTTGATATTGTCGTAAATTAAATAAGTATCAATAACAGATTAGTAGCTTCTTGAAGGACTGTAGTATTTCCTTGCTTACCAAAAGAAAAAGACTATTTTTAGGAAAAAAAAAATGCATGAAAAACTATAATGGAACAAAAAAAAGAATAATGGCTGCTTAAGCAACTTAATTATAACATGTAGATTTAATATCATCCTACCAAATTGCAAGAAAATATAATGTAATCAGAGAATATAACTTTATAAGCATCCTTTGAAATACCTGAGGGGCTGTATACACTTAAATCCTGGATACAAAACTAGCTTAACAATAAAGGCAAAACTGAATTTTATTGATCCAAATTGTTAATACAAGATTTTTTTCTACCACAAAAAAAGTAGGTACATTTGTTTGAACAGGGGAGATGGTGGAAATGGACTATCAATTCTACCATATCAATATAAATCTAAATGTAAATACATGCGCACTCACATTCATACAAACATATATATGTATGTTCATGTAAAGTCTACTGATTTTTGTCTGTGTATGAAATTATGTTCAAAATTGAATGTACAAAAATATCAGATAAATTGAGATACTATCTGAACTAAATTTTTAAGTTCAGTGAAACAGCATCACAAAGCAGAAAAATAGCACTTTCTCTACTTTCATTTAAAGTTATCTCTCTGTAAAGCAATATAAAAAACATAACTAAATGATTGGACCAAATAGATGATCCTTTCATTGAATCTAGCTGATCATCTCCAGTTACAGTTATACACTTAGCATATCTGCAAATTTTATGCAGATGTGTTTTAGTTCTCTTTGAGGAAACTACACGTGGCAAAAAAGCTGAACATGCTAGTCAAATGGCACTTCTTATTTTTAGCTATGTGGCTATCCAAGATACATATGAACAAATTTAACCTTTATATGATCTTGAAAATAAAGAATTGACACAAATTTAAGGAATTACTTGAAATACTTGATTGTTAATTCTACTTTGGGTTCCATTCTACTGAACCTAGGTTTCTAGTTTGCACCTTAATTGCAGATGTACAATGAACATGCACTCCTAAATTATGTATCTGATTTCCCCATACAATTTTTGGAGATGGATAGTGAGTGAAAAGCCTCAACAGGGAGATACCATCCACCTGTGTTAGCTACCCAATTCAGTATTTATGTGTCCATGACTGAATGTGAAATCACTGGACGCTGAGCTTTGACACCTAACAGGGGAAGAACAAGTTACAAAGTATTTCCAACAGAAGCTTATTAAAAACATCTCCTTTTTTAAAACTAAATATTTCCTTAAGCTACCAGAGTGGCCTTTTGTCAAGCACATAATTAAACAGTGTAATAACAAATTATAATGATGATTTTAAGAACGTTAAGTTCATACTAAATTCTCCTTTAGTTCAAGTCGGTTTACAGATTCTTCTTAAATATGTATCTATAACAGACTACTTTGGTTCTGATTTTAGACAAATAAACCTGTTGGGAAGCAAGAGTTGTCATTAAAGTATAGGCAAGGTGTCACTGTGCAGCAATACATAGACATGGCCATGACTGAACGCAGCAGTAAGTGCCTCACGGTGAGCTCTGTGCATCAATTTGCCTGCCTGACCATTTCCACTGGCAACAGCAGCAAGAAGATGGTGCACGGTTAAATTGTGCTGCCCTGATGTAGAGAAACTACGGCTTCCTCTAAAGCTTCTCATATTTCCAGGCCGGAAATATTGAGTATCCTATGCAGTATTTCTGCACAATGTTGTGTAAAGTTTATCCTGTTCCTCCCAGCTTGTCTCTGATGTTCTCAGGATTCCTTTGATGTGTACATCTGCAGATCTCAATACAGACTGAAAACAGCTTCCTACTGTAGCTCCATACAAGACCATATTCAGTTTTACTGTTAATTTCTGTCTGAATTTGGACACCATATATAGTTAGCTTTCATTTTGGTTTTATTTTTTTGTGTCCTGATGTTTCCATGAAATGTCATATAAAGGAGTAAGACCAGCCTCCATGTGATCAAAAAAAGGAAACACTCAACATTCAGTAGATCCGTAGCTACCTAAAACCTGCACTATACATGAGTTTAAAGATCCTTTAAAGATAAAGGAAAAAAGTGACACACAGCAAGCATTGGAAATCTTCCTGACTATAGGCATGTAAAAAAAAGTACACAGCAAGCTACACATTCTGCCACATATTACTGACTTCAGATAATTTTTATACCAGTTTGGGAATATGTGGTCTGAGGTTTCAAAAACAATCTAAAATTATCTGCAGTATTAAGCAACATTTCTCTTCAGGAAAATAAGAAAGTGTGATAGAGAGAGGAAATAATAGAAGCAGAATGAGGTCAGAGTGAAGAAATCAGAGAGCAGGCAAAGTCAAACAGCTGGGCACAACAGGAGGAATGCTGGTTTATGAAAGAGACTAATGTTTGCAGAATTAATTCTCTGTGTACAGAGATGTGAGCCATGAGAGTACTATATTTGGGGGAAGAGTAATATAAATGAAAGCTTTCCTTTGAATAGATAGAAAGTGGCCACGCAGCTGATAGAAATATTTCTTTCTGATGTATTATGCTCTTTCATAAAGAAAGATGCTTTGTTGAATAGAAGCAGTGTGTTATGCTTTTCCATTGTGATCCATGTAAAATATTAACTCCATAACACCACATCATTTTTTTTTCTACTGTGTTACTTTAACTGCATGTAAAACAAATTCTGTTTCCCTTTTATGCTTAGAAGAATAAAGAGATTTTTCCAAGAGTTAGAAAGCTATCATATCAGTTACAAAAGAATTTTTTTTTTTTTAATGAGAGAAGTACAATTGAGTATGACTTGAAAATAGTATCGATAATGGCTAAATCTCTATGAAGATACTTGCATGGCATATAAATAAGAAAAGTACATTTAGTATTGGGTAGAAGAACCAAAAAACCTTCTGGACTTCAGTCTCTAAATGTAATAATGTGTAAACTGTGTGTAAGATTAAAAAAAGTCATGTTTAAAAGTGGAACTTTTTTTTTCCCTATAAAATTAGCTGGAATTCTACTGAAGTTACTGGAATTTTTTTCATATTTAATCTACTGGATATATGTAGATATTTTCCAGGATGTCCAGTTGTAGCACACTATAAATACGTCTGCATTTTGTATTATAACAAAATCAGAATAAATATTTGTCACTGTGTATCTTCTTAATCATATAAAAGATATTTATGGTCTAAGTATCATCTGTGATTTTTTCTCATATCTAAATATACTTAGTCCATTTTCTCAATCACTTAAGTAATTCCTTTCAGTTTCTATGAATTTATGTTCATCCAGCTACTAGACTTGCTTCTTCACAAAATATTTAAGAATATTGAATGAGTTTTATTTAGAGATGCTATTAGGAACTGTCATCTGCTTATTGTGAGACTAACTTGTCTTCTATTTCACCCTTTTCTGAATTTATACATTTTATTATCTATCATTTTATTAATTGTGTGCTTGCAATTTTGAACTTGTAGCAGAATATGTCTTTTATTACTTGTTTCCATAGGTTTGCTTTAGACATAAGCATTAAAAGCTGGAAAAGTGTTTATTGTAAAGTCAACTCTTTAAATTTTATTATGTGATAAGTAATTGATCCCTAATAAAGCTTATTTTATCTTTACAATCTAAAAGACAAAATAGATTAAATTGAATGAGAAAAAGCATGCCATTTGTACTGAAGGAGAAAGAAAGAAATAGAATGGTGCAAGAATAATTTATAGAAAATATTTAAAACAACAACATATAAGACTGGTTTTGGGCCTGATAAATTATAGTTTAAAACAATGAAGAATTAAGATTATCCAAACGTAAAATGTCAGATACAAGTTACGTTTTTAATATAGTTTTCTGATTTTAGTCAAAAGACAGGGACTGACTAGCATAGTCCAACTCTACCAGGCATTAGAGATGCTGAAGGATATATTGTAAGACAAAAATACATGGGAAAAGAATATAGAAATAAAATATATAGTCACTGACACTGCAAAAAAAAAAAAAAAAGAAGAACACCTCCATGTATTCAAAATCCCACTGGGAATATATAGGACTGTGGACCTAACCGGATAGTCTCTAATTTTTTTTCCCTTTTCTTCTCAGAGAAGAGCCTACAAGTAATAAGATTTGAAAACACTAATGTTTGAACTGCAATTTGACAGGAATACTTCCTTTATAAATGTATCTCTTTTCTTTTTTTTTTTAAGTACACATTAATTTTTTTTAATTATTTCTACAGCTGCTCAGACCATATGGTAAACTGTATGCAGCCTTCTATCCCCTAATCCCCTTCAAAGCTACCAAACTAACAATAAAAGTTTTTCTGTCTTTTCTAAAAAAGTTTCTGATGCATTAGGTGTCTATGTAAGCTCTGTTAGTTTTAGATAGGGAAAACAACATCAAACAGAACTATCTCACAGATTATTCATAATTTAATTAAGCGCGAATCTTTTTTTTTATGTAGAGACTTAAATCCTCTATCTAAATATTCATTAACAAACCAGAATGAAAACAAATTATGAGACAAGAAAAAGAAAATTCATTCCTAGTAACTGCACTTGGAAAATCTTTGCATCGAGTTAGATACTTAGAATATAAATATAAGAGTGAATATAATTACATAATCTACTATATATGACTAATATGACAGCTTCAGAAAATTCAGTCTCAAAATTTGAACCAAAATTTTAATTTCGTCTCAAGGAACTGATTATGTTCAGAGGGATATTTTTTTTTTTTTCACGGACCATTCATTTAAAACTCAGAATTCCTAGTAATTAAGTCATAAAACCAGATTTTTGGAATTTACATTTGAGTGTCCAAATCTTCTTGTATTTTCATGAAAGAGAAGCAAATTCCAAAGACTCGGAAATTCATTGTGAAGGTAAAATCCGATAGAATATGCTTTCAATAGCCAGCAATACTTTCCAATGGACAGTTCCAGACATTCTGTTATCAACAAAACAATTACTGGAAGACGATTTGTATGCAACTGTAGTCCAGATCAGTTAATAAAATAAATCTGTAAAGTAATTGCAAGTAATCAACAGGATTAATATTGATTGATTTCATATTTTAAGAATAAAGATAATACAGTGGTACACTTTCAATAGCTTTCCTGTGTTTACTGTATGATCTAGTCCTATTAATAACATAGAAGAGTTAATTTTTCCCTTGGAGGAAAAAAAATCCATTTTGTGTGTGTGTGTGCGTATATTTTATAAATATATATACACATATATAAAATGGTTCATAGAAAACTTGGTGTGATCTCCTAAAAAAAAAATCCATACTGCTAGCAGATTTGTTTGTTTGTTTCTTTATAAGACAGCCTCATCCACTCTGTCTTTTGGCTGGGTGGCCTGTATCAGACCCTCACTATAATGTCACTTGTTCCTGCCTCCCTTTAACTGTGACCCATAAGCTCTCGGTCAGATCCTCATCCAAATGTTACTAACACTGGTGTAAAAAAAAATTCAGTAGATCTTGATGAAACTGATTCCTGTTTTCTTGCTAAGTCTTGACTTGATAAAATATTTCTGTTATGGCTTTGATCTAGGTCTGTTGCAAAAGCTGTTACTATTATCTGCACCTGTTATTTGAATTACGAGTTCCCTAGATGCCTGAAATTCATTGAATAAGTACTTTGTAAAAAAAATAAACAGATATTAATTATTTTTCATGTACATTGATATAGTATTTTATATATATATTTAGCAAATTAACAGTAAATAGCATTAATGAGTGCTACAAGATTTACTGAATAAAAATGCATATTGTAATTTCAGACATATTAGCATTCAGACATTATCAATGCTGTATTAAAACAAAAGATAATGATTAAAATAATAGTGTATTTATGGTTCCAATAATGTTTAAATTACATGTAAAGTGATTAACAAGATGTAAATCAGATCTATGAGATATTATTCCTGCTCCAGCAAGCATGTGTATATGCACAGATGCACATATGTACTGCTCCTATGCACTAGTTTTTAAAAAATGTGTCTTTAGTGCTATCACCAAAGAAATTCTTACAGCTTTTGTTCACATATTCCCATGTTCTATCTGCTTCATTTCTTCATCTTCTTATGTTACTACTGTTTGGGGTTTTTTATTATTGTTTCTGTATGTCATAGTATATCTAATATTTTCTTTTCTCTTTTGATTCTCCTTTAAACCTTCCCCTAAGGAACTGGACTACAGCAAATACTGTGATTCTCCAAAACATAATATCACAGGTAATCAGTATAACAGAATTTGTTAAACTAAATGTATCAGGACCACCTGGCAAATCTTAAAGTAACACCATTTCATATTTATTAATAGCTTTATATCCTCTGATTTCATTTTTCACAGCATCTGCTCAATACACTATCTCAATTTTTCCCTTGTTCCATCAGGAAAATTAGGAAAAAACTAAACAGAAAAACATGTTTCTGAAAGATGTTTTTTTAAAGAAAATGAATCATCTTTCTAATTCTATTCAGCATTATACTGTTTGAGAATTTCTGTCCTTCTTCAAGTGGATATATTGTCCGCTACTATTACCATAGCAAATTCTTAACTTTTAAAGTCTAAAGGTATTAACTGAAGTGATTAAACAGTCCTTAGTAAGCATAGTCTTCAGGTACTCTTCTTGCAATATGTACTGTATACTAAATATGCATGGTTTTGCTTATTTTTATTCATGTAATTCAACTAAGACTGGGAATTTTACCATGGGAAGGCCTAGAAGAAGAAAAAATAAATAAATAAATAGATCAGAAGTTGATTGAGTACTAGGAATCTTCACTGACATTTCCTTCAAAGTTTTGCACATGAGCCATAGATTCATATAGGGTGATATTCAACCTAAGAATCGAGCAAATGTAGATTCCCGTGGTATCTGTCTGCAGGCAACCAAGGCCTGACTGCATCTGCCCACACAGAGGCATGTCCACCTGGGGAACACCTAAGACACATGCTCAAGACTGGCACGAGGATGTGGGACATTCAATAGGGTGGTACTCCTTGGGGCAGCAGCCAGGAGGGTCTTAGGCTTTTTAAAAACATTTGATGACTTGTGTGGGTTTCCAGACAACATATATTGATAGAATCTGGAGAGCCAGTCAAGCTTTTCAAAAATACACATATGATCAGCTTAAGAAGTTCCTTTAGGATTCTCATATTTAGTTAGGAAATAAAATGTGTAAAAGAGTTTAACACCACAAGACTAGACATCTCCTGAAATTTAAAGAAAAACAACAACAACAAAAAAAACCAACAACCAAACAACTTAAATCTGGCAAATGGTTCTAGACCTCTTCAATGTGATTAATTTTAAAAAATAAGCACTTAGCCAAAATAATTAATTTAGTCAGAGGTCTCCCTTTGAATGGAATTAATCTTTGAGAAATACCTGTTTTTCTTTGATTTCTATTCCATAGAATAATAGAATCATAGAAAAGCCTATATTGGAGGGGGCCTTGCAAGATCATCTGGTTCAAACTTTTGTGGGAAATGGACCCTAGATGAGATTATCTAGCACCCTGTCCAATCGCATCTTGAAAACCTACAGTGATGCTGGCTCTACCGTGAGGATGTTGTTCCTACTGTTAAGAATTTCTTTCTTATATCAAGATGAAATATTTCCCAGTGAAACTTACACTCATTGTTCCTTGCATTTTCTATGTGAGTACTTGTGAAGAGAGCCACCATCCTCTTTGTAGCAACCCTTTAAGTGCTGGTCCCTCCTGAGCTTTCTCTTCTCCAGGCAGAAATGACGTAGCTCCTTCAGTCTTTCCTCACAGGGCAAGTTCTCCAGCCCTTAGATCATTTTCTTGGTCCTCCTTTGGACCCTCTCAAGTCTGTCCACATTTTTCAATTGTGGGGGCCAGAGCTGCATATAGTACTCTAGATGTGGCTTCAGAAACGTTGAGTAGAGTGGGTTGAAAATGTCTCTTTCTCTGCTAGTAATGCCCCTGTGGGTACAGCCCAAGATCTGATTTGCCTTTGTTGCTATAGTGGTGCACTGCTAACTCATCTTCAGCACGTTCACCAGGACCCCCAGGTCCCCCTCAGTAAGGCTGCTCCCCAGTCGCACATATCCTACTCTGTATTGGGCTCTTTGGTTATGTGATTCCAGGTGCAGAATCTTACACTTAGTCAATTTCCCACCCACATTGCAGACCATCCATACAAACTGGATTTTGCCAGTTCTAGGAGGAGACTGTGGGAAATGATGTTGACTGCTCTGCTGAAGTCCTGGTAGATAAGAACCACTATTCTCCCCATGTTGACAGAAAGTGTTATTTTGTTGTAGAAGTTGATTACGTTAGTCAGGCATGATTTTCTTTTGGTAAATACATGCTGGCTTTTCCCAATCAGGTGCTTCATTTGACTTGTAATAGTTTCTAGGAGGACTCATTACGTTACTTTTGCAGCGATTGAAGTAAGACTAACAAGCCTGCAGTTTCCTGGGTCCTTTTTGTGCTCTTCTTGTAGACGGGTATAATATTTGCTCTCTTTCAGTTATCAGGGCTGTCCCCTGACCACCAGGACTCTTCAAATACTATAGGCAGTGGCCTTGGAACAATATCAGATACTTCTCTTAAAGCCTGGGGTGGATTCTGTCCAGGACCATAGATTTATGTGGGTTGAGCTCTTGCAAGGGGTCACAGAGCAGCCCTTTCTGCACTACTGGTGGGTCAAAACATGTACTGTCATACAGTACATCCTATGATCAACTTTTTCAATGTAAACAGTGTCTAGATGATTAGTGTCCCTTTCCTGGAAACATTCAAGGCCATGTTGGACGGGGCTCTGAGCAACCTGATCTAGTTGGAGATGTCCCTGCTCCCTGCAGGGGGGTTGGACTAGATGACCTTTAAAGGTCCCTTCCAACCCAAACCATTCTATGATTCTATGCTTCTATAGTCAACAATACTGTTGACATCTGAAGTTATGTGTTGTGAGTTTACAATTGATAACTATTATAATATTGTACACATGTTAAAAAGAGTTGGACTCCATCCTTTCTACCACTAAATATTTTCATGGTTTGATTTGCAGTGAAATTTTATATGATACAGTGACAATAAAATTAGTAATTCATAGAGTATGTGTATGACCTGCCATGAGTATAAGGCAATAAATTAAGAGGTAGAGCTATATGAAAAGGCACTCCAATTGTTACATTATTACATTCACCTAATACTATTACCAAACAATTTATAACTATATTTATAAAATACAGTATCAAGTGGGAATAGATATGGAAACTAAGACAGGTCTTTAACTTTCTCTTTATTTTGTTACCAACCTTACCAACTCATTTTTAGATGAGTAATATTTTTTCGCTTGTTTGCCTTAGTACCCATATGAAGGACAGAAATCTGAGTTTGAATAAGTTATACTTTACTCTGTTTCCTTCTGAAATGGCCAACAAAGATGTTTAATGTGGACTGCAAACTGCAGCATTGTAAGGCATTCTGCAAACACAAGAACTACCTAAATGTGTGAAACAAAGTCATAATCTTTCAAAACCTCATCTGCAACAGCATAATTACATGTTTATACCTCTGAACTTCTTGTCTCATCTTGCTTTAACCTGTTAATAAAAAAATGCTTTCTAATAGAGATGAGTGATAATATACCTATATTTTGTAAGGTTACTTGACTTTTAATAACATTCTGTTTTTCAAGGTTTGTAATATCTTTTCAATTTACTGTAGTTTGACCTTGGCAATAAAAGTTTCGTCCTGTCAGATAAAAGTATAAGGAATGTATCATGTTGTCTTATAGAACAAATCAGAAATAAGAAATCTTCTTCATTTTTAAGTAGAAATGCCAAGTGAAAGGTATCAATTAATTATAAGCTTATTTTAAATATTTCCCTTTTTTTAAAAAAAAAAAAGAACTATATCATGAACTGCAAACTTATTTAATCCCTGGCCAAAAAAACTATTGGTTTTCTCAACAAAATTATATTTCTGATACCACTACAAGTCACAATATTTGCAAAGTATAGTTATAATGCACAGTAATATTAACTAGGCAACTAATTCTGGGATTGTGAAGCATAAAAAGTGATTAAATTAGCACAGATATTTGCCAAATCTGGATGGTAAATTCAGTGGACATGAGGACAGAAAACCTTGCAATATCTTATCTTTCAATTCAGGCCAGGTAAGGCTGGCTTTCAGCTGCCAGCTAATAAAATAAGTAGGTAAAAAAGCTGGGGGAACAATGGTTCTGTTAGAAAGTATACCTCCTAAAGTGAAAAGGAAAAAAAGTATCTTCTTAAAGCATAACTCTTAGGTTTCACATCATCTCTTAGTGTTTTGAAGACAGTCACTGGGAAGGGGAAAAAATGCACAAAGTATTTTTCTGTATAAAAGACATAAGAAAATATATTCTATATGCCTTTGTTTAAAAGACTGATACTATTCTGACTGAACAGAATTAAATAAAAAAAAGAACTTGTTAGATTGAAATTAACAAGAAATGAAACAATAACAAAGATAAGAAAGACTATCTTATTAAAAGTCTTTGATAGAAATATGGAAAAGCTGTTAATTGGAATATAATCTGTCCGGTTGCATTTGGGAAACAGGATTTATTTTTCCTCAAGACCAAACCTATTATCAAAGGAAACTGCAAAATCTTTACATTTCTGAATTAGGAAAGATGAAGTATGGAACTTGTCAGAGTAGTGTATGTATATGTGCGTGTGTGTGTGTGTGTATGTGTGTGAATTCACTGAATGTGTTTGTGTGTGATGGAGAAAAAAGGGAGAGTCAGTGAGATGCTGTTACAGCAAAACAGTGTGGGCTTTTTTTCCAGACAGAAAAGTGATTAACTCACATGAAAAAAATAATTGAAAAGGCAATTAGCCAGAGGCTATGAGCATGAGTGGATTTTTTTTTTTTTTTATCATTTCACTCAGTATTTTTTTCACTTAATTATTGCTACTTATAAAAAATGTAAAGAAACTGTTCCTTTACTCTTTGTAGCTTTTTTTTTTTGTCAGCCACTGACACCATATCCTCGAGTGAAAAGGCTTACATATGCTGAAATCAGTTGAGCTTGTTATGGTAACGTTAATGAACAGATAATAGGAAAGGGAATTAATAATTATTTTATTCTGTTTCAGAATGACTGAATCTTACTGTTTAATACTGGGAGAGGTGGAATATTATATGATGAAGGAAGAGTATTTGAGATGGACTAATAGTGAACTTAAAGTTATTCTGAAAACATGACAACCACCAATGGCAAAAGAGATTTAGAGTGAGCTGTATCTAAAAATCAAAAAAGCAATAAAAGAGACTTCTTTGCAGAGATGTGAGTTTCTTCTGCATAATAAGATGTCAGATATTGTTAATGGACCACTCTCATTACCTTTTCTGGAAGAGAGAGAGACCCGCTTTTTTTTTAGTGTATATATATATTTATATACACATACAAACATAAGACTTATGTTCAACTAATAAATAATAAGGAATTACAATATTTTTATAAACTGTTGGAAAGTTGGGCCTTTCTTGGGACTTCTGTTCCCTCTGGCTTTCATCTTGATGCTATATTGTACTAAGGCATCACTAGAACAACAGTGGTCGAAGCTCTTATAGATTGTGCATTGATGGCAGACATCTTTATAGCACTTTTGCTCTAATCATGCACCGTTACAGTATTTTAGTACATTAGATAGCAAAAAAAAAAAAAAAGTCATATTGGGAAAAAATAATTCTGGAATTATATAACTGAAAGAACAGCAGAGGAATGAAGCTCGGATTCCACTTCTTGCGGCCGGGCTGGGCTGAGTTGGGCCCAGATGGCCACCTGGTGGGAGGTCAGAGGGTGAGGGCCGCAAGACCCACAAGGCTCTCACCTCTCCCTCTCTGTCCCCACTTCTGGTCCTTCACTTCTATTTTCTTATTTATTTTTCCCCTTCTTAAATGCATTATTGTAGAGGCGTTACCAGGGAACATTCTGCTACCAATTGGCTCGGCCCTGGCCAGCAGCGGGTCTGCCCTAGACCTGGCCAAGTCCACTGGACAAAGGGGAAACAACTTCTAGCAATTTCCTACAGAAGCTGTCACCGTAACCCCTCCCCCGCCCCAGGCCAAGAAATAAAACCAGGACAACAGTAGATCATCATCTATCATAATAGCAAAACTCATTTCTCTTCCCAGTTTCAGTACAAATTTTGGTGTGATGCTGAACAAGTGTCTTTCAGCACACTATCTACACTGTGTTCTTTTCTTATGAGCTCTCAGTTTAACAGAAACTCTGAATATGTAATTGAACAGCTATTTGTGAGTAACTGAGTCTAAAATAAAGTATATAGCTTTGAGAGAACGAGTAAGGGCCTGATGGATGTGTCCCTAAAAATGAACAACGTTGAAAGTGTCAATTTGACTTTCTGTTTCAAATATGAATTCTTCTGCAAGGTGGAATAACTTACAGGTATCCAACTAATGTGGAGTAGGGGAGCACTAGTTGGGAGATACCTTGTCTTGTTTTTTCACAAGCAATTCAAATCTTGAGAAGCTTGAGCTGTTTGTTACAAGAGTCTGTCATGCTCCATTTCTTATCTGGAAAACGTAAGATGACTTCTAACTATGCTTTAGGTTTCTTTTTAAAGTCAGAGGATATTAGCAAACCAGTGAAGAAAAGTGTCTGTTGACACATTTGTTTTTTTTGCACTTCAGGTATCACAGTTCTCAGATGCAGTAAACCAATGTCTGATATGACAAGGTTAAAAAAAAAAATAATAAAAAAGCAAAGATTTTATTAGAACTTAATTTCCTATGAGTAAAAGTAAAAAAAAAAACAAACAACCAACCAACAAAACAAACACAAAACAACAGTCTGAAAGTACGTAATTACAGACTGGAAAACCCAAATATATGCTTAAAAAAAGCTGTGTTATGGTTATGCATCAAATACAGCAAGCTGCCTTTACCCAATTTTGTTCAGTTTTGGAGGAGGAGTGGTTCAGAAGAAAGGTTTTTACATTATAATACTGGAAAACCTGATATACTCTAAATGTTGAACCTATTTGAGCACAAGAGTGGACCAAAATATTTCTTGATGTCACTTCCAGCCTAAATTTTCCTGTGATTCTATTTCTGTGCAATATATCAGAAGACTGCTATGTTTGAATTTAAACCAGGTGTTATCTTCTATAGCATACAGCTTACCTTAAAGTTATAAATTATAAAGAATATTTTCCAATTCCTGGTTATTAAAGGACATGAGTTACCCTTTGAAGCAGGCATTTAGGGAAATTTTACACATGGCTATGAAAGCCACTTTGATAATATTATTTACAATTAACTAACAGAACTGACAGCTAGGACCATCTGTCTGCTGTGCTTCTTTATCTGTTAAAATACGTTAACCAGTGACAGGTTTTGAATATGCATGTTGCAAAAACATATATTACATCATTCAGTCTTTCAAGAAGGTCAAAGTTTGTTCATAATAGAAGTAACATTTGAAAGTCTTTGAGCTTCAGATGAACATTGCACTTTATTCAAAAGGTGGTCAACTTCATTTAACCAGAAGGAAAAAGTCAGCTACGTAAGAGAATTTTCAGTGCAGTTGGTCACAGGCAGGAAATTCGAGATTGTTACTAGAATTATTATTTTTTTTGGATGATACAGAAAGAAAGCTTAATTAAAGACAGTCCAGGACTTCATTGCTCTTCCCATGCCAAATGTTAAGCCAGTGGCTACCTTAAAAGTGTACAATCACTGTGTAAAACAAGAGATTGCAAATGAATACTGGTCACCATAGCATAGACACAGAATAACTTGTCAGTTAATTACTTACATTTAACAAAGCATTTAACGGAATATTATTTTAATTAAGATTTTAATGTACTTGATTAACACAGTCCATCCTATCTTCTTGTTAAACTCTGTGACCTTACTTTCTATTATTTTGTTGTGGGGAGACAGTAAGTTATTCATTATTAAACATCAAGCAAGACCAACATGTGAGGTGGAGACCATCATCTGGAAAGATATAGCCTTTAAGCTGCAGATAGGATGAAATGCCCAAGCTCTGGGCATGGATACTGGATTATCTTAAAGTCAGTGTTTGAAGGACCAGCAAGTATGGCTGGACATATGACTTAGTAAGTGGCAATATGTATAAGGTCCTATAAGCAAACTTTACTAGTGGTTAGCCCTGAGGAGGAATATGATTGGGCCATTTCTGTTGCTCATGTTTATTTGAGTGCTGTTTGTGTTTATTTGGATGCCTGTAAAAGTACTGTTCACTTGTGTTCAGCTGTTTGTGTCCCTTTGTGTCTGTATCCTGTGTTTTCATTTGGGCAAATCTTTTGAGAGTACATGCTCAATCTAACTGCTGGCTATGATAACCACAGCAGTCTCTTCTCCAGCCAGCTGAGAAGAGAGGAATCTCCTGAATCTTCAAGTCAGGACAAGATTTTGCTTTTGTTTTACAAATACTAACTCTTTCACATTAAAAGAAAAAAAAAAATCATAAAGAAAAGAAGAAAGGTTGTTTTGTGATACGAAAAAAAATCTTAACTGAGTAGAAAGATGTTAACAATTATCAGCATTTTAAAAAAAAAAAATTACCTTGTCACTGTGATGTTTTGTAAGGAACTCTTTGAGATAATAGGCTCATGCACTACATGAGTTCGAGCACAACCTCTTTATGTTCAGAATCATAAGACCTGACTTATGTGCATAAAAGAGAGCAATGGACTTAGAAATAAAAAAATTGAATCCACCCAGCAACTGAAATGTCCTTTAGATGTTCCTATTCCTCTCTTTCAAACATAAAGTCGGATTTCTGATATCAGTGTACCATTTGGGTCATAAGCCTTAATGAACTAATAAGCCTTTGTCCTGCAGTCTGAATTTCACTGTAAAGACAAAGCCAAAAATAAAGCAAAGTTGCAGCAGTTGTAATTTTGATACGAAAATTCATGTCTGTATGACAAAAAAAAAAAAGGCAATGCAAAGTTGGAAGGTACAGTTTTATATTTATCTGTGTTAACAGTTCATTGATCTTATTTGTCCATCTCTTACGAAGTGACAGCAATAATTATGACTTATCCTTAGATTTTAGTATATTTATTAAGATCTTCCACTGTATAAATCTGCAGTTATGCAATATTAAATATTATATATATGTCAAAATAGGAAGGAAGGTATTTTTATCAGACTGACTGATAAAAAGGATGCAATTAGACAAAGAATAAGAATATTCCTACTAAAACCTACCATTTTTGTTCATACACACAAGGAAGTAAGTCAACTGTTTAAAGTGTAGCCTATAGAACAAGAAGCCTCAGCATCTGTGGCTTCAGTATGAATAGAGCAGAGAAAAGCATAAGGTCAAGATTAGAAAGAAAATTTTAAGTACATTTGTAAAAGACATTCTTCTTGTTCACTAAAAAAAGCCTATGCTTTATGTAATAGATTTAGACATACTGTACATCCTAACTGACAAAGAAAAGCAGGTCAGAGAGTGCACTCTAACACTGACCACTTATTTTTCACAGTGCTTAACTCTTAGATAATTTCCTGACTCTGTTTCTGATTATTCCAATTAGCCATCTTCATGAAAATGAAGATGAAACAGTATCAGCTTTAAGCATCATGGACGTCAAGTATTTGACATTTGATCTTAGGTGTAGGGATTAGTGGGTCCTCTTTTGTTTAGCAGCACAGACACAGCCTTAGAGGACTAATTTTCAGGCAGCTAAAATTAAGTGGAGTAAAGTAGAAGAGATATAAAGTTCTTATTTAATAAGCTCTGTTTAATGCTGAAATGTGGGCCACCAGGACTCTTTTTTGTGTGGACTCTTTGATCAACTTTGTAATGTGGCCCAATAAAACAACAGCTTATAAGTAAATAATATCTAGATATTCTCTTGAAAGTTTGTGGGGAGCCTACTAACTTCATAGACTTTTTCCATTTTTCTCATGCATTAATTTTTTTTTATTACAGTTTCTAAATTAAAAACAAAAAACAAAACCAAAAGCAAAACCTACAAACCTTTAACATATTTTAGTCGTGAATGTGTGGGTTTAGGTGGCCTGGATGGGAGGGGAGGAAAGGAAAAGGTAGTGACCTGTCAGAAAATATATATTAAGTTAAAATTTCAAAAAAAAAAAAAAAAAAAAATATTAAATTGGAAATGGAAAAAAAAAAAAGGATTCATCTTTCTAAGGCATATCCAGAGAATAAGTAAGACTTAATAAGAAAAACAAAATATATATGTGTGTGTGCATATGTGTATAAATATGATTGTGAATGAGAGAGAAATTTTCTTTAGAAAAATAATGTTTGGCTGTAAATCTGGTATATTGAAATATTGGAACTATTACTATTAATGAGGATCTGAAATTAACGTATGAGAAAAGTGTGATCCTTCTTGAAGTCAAAGCACTTCTAGATATCCAAGATTAGAGGAAGTAATGTAAAGAAATAAACTGTAACTGGAATTACAGATAGGTAATAAGCTTACTCAAATTTATGTGTAACATGAACCTAAATATTTCAAATATCAGACAAGTTGGTGATTCCAATAATGAAACAAACAAACAAAAAAATGAAGTTGTATCAATTGCTTCTTGTAAAAATAAAATACAGATCATATCCTCAGATTTCATGGCTCTGCACAGATCATTTGAATTCAGAGGGCTGCTCTGATTTACATCCATGGAAATTTGGACCATACCGCATCCTTTTTCCTTCAAGATATATTTGTCATCTAGCAGTAGCTAAAACATATACATCAAGGGGCATAAAAAAAGGATGCACTACTATACATCTGGAATATTTTCACGGAAGTATTTGAACTGAACTATGTGGATCATTGTTTTAAAATTATATTATGGTCTTTGAACAAATAAAATGTGAAGGATTTGGAAAAAACATTAAGTTCAGTGACACTTGCATGCAATTCAGGAAATATCTATTACTAAATAATGGTTAAACAACACAAAGAACTTCAAAAATATAATGGGTAGATAAAGCTATTCATATGTGAATAGCACATTATGATCAACTGAATAATAGAATGGAATATAATTTATCATTGTCAGTCACTGGCAACTCATGCACTGTGTAAAAGACTGTTGATTCCTGAATAATTCTGAATAATTTTCAAATAGAACTTTACCAGCTTACTTTATTCTCCCATTGCAGCAATAGTAATAATGTAATATCTCATTTTCTTACTACCTTTGCTTATATTTTATATCATTCCTTCATTATTTTTAATTGTCAAACAAAAAATAGCAATGAAAGGTATGCAAAAAAAAGTCAGTAGAATTTTTGAGTCTGATTTTTGTTTAGCATTAAATGTCTTCTGTGTGGTAAATAACCCTTCAACTTCCTAGGATGGAAATTTTTTTTCATTATATTTAGCATCTTTCTCATAATACTTAAGTAAAACTTTATTCCTAATACAAGTGAATAGAACTTTTCATTTTTTTTCTTATTGTATCCAAGGAACAGTGTTCTTTAATACTTCTATTCTTAACACTAGGTAAAATTGAACTTACCTGTGATAATAGCAATGGGTTCTTTTAACTGAGTTACTGCTCAGATTGCTATTATAAATTCTAATTTTTAAAATTTACAGATCATCTACACTGCCTCCAATCTGAAACGATGTGAAGATCCACTAGAGGAGGATTCTAGACTATAGATATAACTTACTTTGCAATTTTTAACCTGGAAGCTAAAGAGATGCAAAGGCAGACATAGGAAACTATTATCAATGAGAACCTTAGTGTCCAATTCCAGTGCCTTATTTACATAGTGTTTTCTCTGTATTTCTGGAGTTTCACCAAATTGCAGGAGAACATGGCAATCAAGTCCAAAAAAATATGTATTGAAATTCCCAAGAAAAACTAGCAAGGTAGATACCTTTGAAATAAATGGGATCAACTCCACCCCAAGTAGTAATATTACTTATTAACTGGGAAGGCTCAATGAATAGGACGAGGATGCAGAAACTCTCTCTACACCTGTTGAAGTAGAGCTGCCATGTCACCAGGAATGCTGTTCAGCAGGAAAACAGAAGAGATAAAGCCTGTCTCTGAGTGTGCAAATCTGGGTTTACAACCTTTTTTTCATGAGGGCACGTGAAACTGCCAGTGCAAACAGAAATAGCCTGCCTGAGAGCAGGACTCTGAGTGCCCAAACACTTCCATCACCTGAGTAGCTTAAACTTTTGGTAGAATTGGGCCTCCTCATATCTGATGTCTTTCTGTCCTAAAAATTCTGGCATTCTTGGCTCTGAGTTAGCTGTTTCACAGACAGGGATGGAAAGTATTGTCTCAGTCAGTCCACTGACTGAAATGTTAAATACTACAGATTCACTTTCATTCAAATCCAGCGTCTGCTTTTTCAGGTTTCTACTGGGTGAAATACCACAGACATCATGTCATGATCTGGAATTTTCATGTTTTGTACCTAGCCTTTTCCTCCGTAAAGATATTCAGTCTTATTATTATTATATTCTCTCTTTGTTTCTCTTTCTCTTTTGTGAATTTCATCCAGATTTATAAAAGTTAATGTTTTAGAGTAAAATATAACAAATATTATGATAATTTTTTGAGTTCTTTTGTAGATGAGGAATAGAAAAGAAAAAAAGAGGCAAGTTCGTATTTACAGAATCAAAAAATCAAGTGGTCTTTAAAGAAAGTGACGAGCTTAAAAAGGAAAATAATTTGTAGAACTATAAATATTTATTTACATTTATATGTGAACTTTTATTTTTAATTTAATCGAGTACTTTTTTTTTTTTTAATTTTTTCTACCCAGAAAGATAAATGGAGTATTTAAAAGCAAAAAATGCTTTGAAGTAAAAAGTTTTCCAGCTAAAATAGCTTAGTGAAAATAAGACAAGGATTGCATATTTTGTTTGGAAGATAATATTTAATTTTATGCAGTATTAAAAGTCACACATGATTGGACTATAAGACAAGATGCCAAAAGCAATGCAGTATCCATATTTAAAGAGTCTTTTCCAGTTGCATATGTGTTCACCTTTGACTCTATAAATTTCCTTAAAATTAATTATTTAATTAAAATTAATATAAAGAAGTAATAAAAAAAGCAAAGCTTACAGTATCTTCTCCGACCTTAGTCATTCACTTAACTGTTCACTGCAGTTAATAGTAATATTTTTGCTGCTTTCACTAGTACAGAATTAAATCACTAATTCATGTTATGGTTAATAGACATTCTTCTGTTAAATGAGCATTTCAAAAAATTGTCTGTAATGAGTCTCTCTAAATCTTCTCATAGATACTTTTATTTTGGATTAGAAAAATTAGGTGTAGTTATCATATATACATAGATATGAATACAGTTATATTATACATTTATTGAAGAATAAGTAGTTATTTTCTAGAACATGTCAAATCTTTAGTTATGTGGAAAATACTGAAATCAGAGTTCAAAGCAAAAAAAAAAAGTCCTTTTAAAAAATTTAATTCAGTTACAGTGTCTCAAAACTGGAAGATGTAATATGATCTAAAGTATTGACAACTTGGTCTCTCAGATATGAATAAATGAAGAGAATGTATGGGATAGCTCTGAGTTTTATTATTGTAACATGTATTTTAAAAGTATTTTCAGATTATTTTTATACCATGCCCATTCTGCACACCATATTCTTCTTATGTCCTTACTTTTGTGCTTTTTAAATTAAATTATACTCATAAGCTTTTGGTTAGCAGTGTTTCTTGTCAGGAAAGGTGTGGGAAGGGAAGGTGAGGGAAGGTGCGGTAGATACAATGTAAATTGTTAAACTTTATCACACCTACTGTCTGTTTAAACTGGGTTGTACAGGCTACTTCTGCAATCAACTGTAGTCAAAGCAGAGACTAGTAACACCAATAAGTGCACTAAAATGGTATATCTAAACATAGTGTGTGATTTGTAATACTGTCATGGCATAGCTAGGTTCAATTTTACAAAACTCTGTAAGCAATGTGATCATCAGAGGAGCAAATCTAAGTGTAGTTGCACACAGTGAGTATCCAAGAAAGATTGCCAGAAAAATGATAAGAAAAACACAAAAAAAACCCCCCTCAAAATAGGCAATACATCTTTCTAAATACACAAAAAAAGCATGACTGACGGGAAAGGAAGGAAAGTGAAGGGAAGCAATGTGAAGGGAAGGGAAAGAAGAACGGAAAAGGGAAAATGGAAAAGGAAAAAGGGAAAAAAGGTTAGGGAATACACCTTATAGGTGGCAGAGAAGAGTTCCCCTTTTTGAGAGGAAATGTAACAGCATAAAAACATCAGCAGAGGGAAAGCGATGAAAATTGAAAAAGAAATTTGCACTTTGGTTAAAACTTTCTTATTAATGAGCTGTCAAGCCTGATCACCTTGACCTGGGGGATAACAACCAGCAAGATATACAGCTGTCAATTCTAACTGTACAGCTTCAGCTCTATGACAAAGTATACTAACAAATTATACTCACATAATTTAGACTATAATTGTTAAAAAGTGAGAGCTTTGTATATGCAGCAATGATCATTAATAATTTGTAAAAACAGACCATTTGCAATAAATGTTTTGCTAATTAATGTATTCAGTAAACTTTAATTGTTAATTTTAAAATTGACCTATTTTGTCAATCTTCTAAACACTCTATCACAGCAATGTCTGATTCTCTGATTTAAGTACACATTTATTCATTTGCCACACAGGAGAGGAAGATAAACATCTCAGGTTTTCAGACATTCATTTCAGTATAGGATACTATGTCCTCTGTTTCAGTGTCCTTAGCTTTTTCCTTAACTATCCAGTCACGATTATTTACTTAAAGTCCATGTCCAACATTTAGACAAATACAAATGAGATAAATCCCATCTAAAGTCAGATTTCTGGAGAAAGATAAGGAAGGTGATCAGGAGAAAGAAATGTCAGAGAAAAATAAAGGTAGGAAAGAAAGAAAGAATGCATATAAAAGACTGAACAGTGACATAAGGAAAAGAATGGAAATTTAAAAAAAAATGAAGAGTTAATAAACCATCTGTTATTAATGCAGTTGAAATAGAACAAACTCAGGAAAGAAAAAACAGAACATAACCAAAAGAAATAATAGGAACTGTGTTCATATACCAACCCACTAAGTAGAATATTTATTAACAATATTTCACAGCTGATTGATTCTAAATGGATGGCATTTCTCTCTTACCTTCCAGTAGATACTGCAAATTGCAGATCAGGTGCCCTTAAGAATATCCTGTAATCATACTTTTTCTGAAATTCAAGTTTGGGAAGAACACAGCCTTGGTGTCCTGGTTTTATTAAGTGGGGGGATGGGGGAGGTGGCTATGGTGGGAGCTTCTGTAAGAAGGCGCTAGAAGTTGTTTCCCCTTTGTCCAGTAGACTCGGCTGAGCCGAGCGCAGACCCGCTGCTGGCTAGGGCCGAGCCAATTGGTAGCAGAATGTTCTCTGATAAGGCCTCTGTGATAACGTATTTAAGAAGGGGAAAAAGAAAGAGAAAAAAAAAAAAAAAAAAAAGAAGAGAAGATGTGGAGAAGCTGAGTGGGGGCAGAGAGGAGGAGGCACAAGCCTTGTGGGCCCTCACCATTTGGCCTCCTGCCAGGTGGCTGTGTGGCCTGACTTGGCCCAGCCCGGCTGCAAGAAGTGGAGCTGAGATGTGAAGAGAACCTGAGAGGTATCTGCCTGAGTCAATTGTGAAAAATTTCTTGTGAGAGGAACAACTGCAGATGCCAAGGTCAGTGAAGAAGGAGGGGGAGGAGTAATGCTGCTCCTGGTAGATTCCCCTGCAGCCTGTGGTGATGACCATGGTGAGGCACGTTGTCCCCCTGCAGCCCATGGAGGTCCATGGAGGAGCAGAGATCCATCCACCTGCAGCCCCCCAGAGGAGCCCGTGCTGGCGCAGACGAATGCCTGAAGGAGGCTGTGGCCCGTGGAGGGCCTGCGCTGGGGCAGCTGCTCCAGAGGGATTGCACCCTGTGGAAAAAAAAAATGATCCATGTCAGAGCAGTTCACAAAGGACTGTAGCCCATGGGAGGCACTCCACGATGGAGCAGGGGAGGCATGTGAGGAGTTCTTCCCTCGAGGAGGAAGGAGCAGCATGAAGCAATGTGTCATGAACTGACCTTAACCCCCCCGTTCCCTTTCCCCCCCTGTGCTGCTCAGGGGAGGAAGGAGGTAGAGATAAATGTTAAGCCTGGGAAGAGGGAGGGGTGAGGGGAGGTTATCTTTTTTCCCTGTCTCATTATCCTGCTGTTTTTAGTAATAAATGAATATTTTTCCCCAAGTCAAGTCTGTTTTGCCTGTAACGGTAACTTTAAGGATCTCTCCCCATCCTTACCTCAAACTTTGAGCCTCTTTTTCTTAAATTATCTCTCCCTATTCTCTCAGGGGGTGAGGGGAGTGACAGAGAGAGACTGCGTAGTCTGGTCCTGATCGGGGCTAAACTACGACACTTGCAGAGGTTGTATCTGGGCAAGCAAAACAAGTGCTTTTCTCCTGAGTTACTGGGTTTAGTTCTGAGAATAATAGATAGAAGCTACCTTTTTCAAGACCTGATTGCTGATAGGTCCCATGACAGTACAGATGCAATAATAAATCACTGTTGTTTTTTTTTTTTAATTAAATAAACAAGAAATTTAAAATAAAATTAACATAATTGTAAACCTGTGATGATATCTTTATACAGAGTTAATTAAGAAAACAAGTAAAAAGTCAAAATATTTAAAAATCTAATTGTGAACTTTATATTTGAACCATTGTATCTTTACCCTCCATTATATTAGTATTTCTCATTACTGTATTAAATACATTTTTCTATTTAAATTAATAAAGCCTGTATGAAAAAGCTTTATAAATATGTTTCAAATAGAATACAGCAGTTAGCATTTAGTTCAAGAAGATAAAATAGACCAAAAACTTTCTGTTTCTTGAACTTTCTTCTGTACTAGATTTATCTTTGACCAAGATTAGAATATGAATAGATAGACTATATGAAAGACAGCATACTTTGCCATTGTTTGAAAGGCATAAAACACTTCTGTAGAAGGTTATTATCAGGAAATTAGTAGGATTTACAGAAGGAATCATTTCTAATGTCTCGATGCTATTTTGTCTTTGTGTGCATTTTTATTACTATGGTTAATGGGATTAAACATTGTATAAAAAGAAGACTTTCAGTAGTGTCTTTTTTCCCTTAATTTTATTTTAACTGGAAATGTTCATTATATTTGTTTTCTCGGGTCTTTTTATAAACAAAATGACTAATGAACTAAAAGCTTACGTTAGCTCATTACAAAGCAGTACATGGTATGTTATACCCTAAATAGCCTCTGTTATCCTGGGTAGAAATGTATCAGCAGCCATACCTTCATACTTTGAAATACAGATAAATTTATTTCCTGATAAAAAATATTCTGCAAATAGCTTAGTACGATACATGCCACAATTATTACGAAGATCAAATTGATAATCCCAACATTTCTTAAATGCCATCAGGCTAATTTTTCAAGACTTTCAGACCTGTGATGGTGTCACCAACTTTGTCCATATTTTATTTAGAATACATATCAAAGGCTATATATATATATGTTATCCTAATGGTACTGAGGGCCCATTTTTTTTTTAAACTTTGTATTTTTTTTTTTATTAAAGAAAATCATTATTTATACACAGGCTTTAATCTCTAAGTTTTAATAGAAAGTTAAAGAAGTATCCTCTCTGAGTATTGTGAAAGCTCCTACTACGAAAATCCAAATTTTAAATTAAAGAATAGAGAATCAGTACTAATAATGTGATTATATAGAATATTTAATAAAGAAAATTAATAACACTAACAATATACATAAAACAGTTACTCTTTTACTATTAGTGGATAGAACTATGTGAAAGTAATGTAAGTTTTACAATACGTTTTATATGTCTTACAAATACGTATTAAGCGTCACATGAAATAGATGGTCATAAGATGCATAGACATAATATTTTTGTAGTAATAGGCAACACCAAGCTGTGTGGTGTGGTCGATATGCTGGAGGGAGGGATGCCATCCGGAGGACCCATGACAGCCTGGAGAGGTGGGCCCTTGCAAACCTCATGAAGTTCAACAAGGCCAAGTGCAAGGCCCTGCACTTGGGTTGAGGCAATCCCAAGCAAAAATACAAGCTGGGCAGAGAATGGATTGCAGCCCTGAGGACAAGGACTTTGGGGTGTGGGTTGATGAAAAGCTCAACATGACCTGACAAGGCATGCTTGCAGCCCAGAAAGCCAACCACACCCTGGGCCGCATCAAAAGAAGCATGGCCAGCAGGTCAAGGGAGGTGATTTTCCCAATCTGCTCCTGTCTCGTCAGACCCTACCTGGAGTTCTGCATCTCTGGAGCCTCCAACATAAGAAGGATGTGGACCTGTTGGATAAAATCCAGAGAAGGGCCACAAAGATGATCAGAGGGCTGGAGCGTCTCTCCTATGAGTACAGGCTGAGAGAGTTGAGGCTGTTCAGCCTGGAGAAGAGGAGGCTCTGGATAGACCTTATAGCGGCCTTCCAGGGGCTTACAGGAAAGATGGGGAGAAACTTTTTTAGCAGTGCCTGTTGTGACAGGACAAGGGGTAATAGTTTTAAACAGAAAGAGCGTAGATTTAGGTTAGACATAAGTAAGATTTTTCTTTTATACAATTAGGGTGGTGAAACACTAGGACAGTGGCCCAGAGAGGTGGTAGATTCCCCACCCCTTGGAAATATCCAAGATCTGTTTTGACAGGACTCTGAATAACCTGATCTAGTTGAAGATGTCCCTGCTCTTTGCAGGACTAGATGACCTTTAAAGGTCCCCTCTAACCAAAACTATTCTTTGAATCTATGAATATTGCTGTACTAGAAATCTCAGAACCGAGTATGGAAATATGATAAATTTTGTCATTGCCTTCTGTTGAAAAGAGAAAGCATAGAATAGTCTCCTCTGGTACATAGACATGCCCATTAAAATAAAGAGAACACAGAGTAACAAGAGGTTATGACAGATCTGTCAAGTAATTTTAAAATTCTAATTCCATTATTTCTGTGTTACAGAAGAGATGAGATTAATAACAGAATTTATTAATAGATGTTCATTTCCTGGATTTCAAAACACATTTTTGGATTGCTTGCTTGCTTGTTTCCATTACTTTCTCCTGAAATAGAGTTATAAATTTATATAATTCTTTAAAGCTCATGGAGGTGTTTGATAAAAGAAAATTTCTAAAACTGATTAACTATGTAATCTGCATTGAAATACCTTTATGCTGTAAAAAGTTAGATAAAACATTTTCTCTCACATTTCTAATCAACTTCATTGTTTCCTATACTAGTACTGCTTGAGGTCTGTAACTAGCGCTATTGTAAAACAGAAGATATATGTGCTTTAATAAGAAAAATGTTGCTTGTTACTTATTTTTAGAATGCTTCATTCAGAAGCTATTTTAAGATGCAAATTATTGTAGCAAAACATCACGGGGCGATAAAGATTTATAAGCTGTTAAATGATCTTCAGGGCAGAAGCAAATAACATGTAACACCTGGCATAGACAGTATGTTAAATGATAATACAAATCCTTTATGGTACATTAACACCTTCAGAAATGAATAATGTCCTAAAATCAATTTCACAAAAAGTTACAGATGAGGGTCAAGACGTAATGTAATTGTGCTGAACAAGATCAGCAAATAGAATTTATCTAATTCCTTTATGCAAGCTCTCTTACCATTAATATTTCCCAATAAACAGAATTTAAGGTGTGTTTGTGATTGATGATATTTATTTCCTTGAGGATCTGAACTATTTTGCTATTTATCAGAATTAGAGTTATTATGCATCTTATTCCTCATTATGTGCCTAATTAATTTGCTGTATTAAAAATTCATCTTACTTTGTTCAGATCAGGCAAGCCAAAACCTTTTAATTTCATTGTGCTCAAAAGATTAATTTTCTCTGCTACTGTAAGGACTAATAATTTATTCATATTACCTGAATCAATCAGAAAATCACTTTCTTCCCCTGCACATTTATTGCAAAGCTAGAGGGCTTCTCTACGCATTTGTTTTCCTGTAAATTTAAAATATTTAATTAGCAGTAATGGTGCTAGATTGAACTAAATAATGTGAACTTTTGCAGCAAATGTAAGAATATGTAATTGCTTCCCAGTGAAACTATGGCAGCAAATGGTCCTGCTGAACACCATACCTTTAATGAAGCTCACTAAAAAAATTTTGTTTTCTGCTTTGAAAGATAGCCAAGAACTTGTGAAAACTGATCACATCTTTTTCATTTTTGAATAATTAATTCGATTACGTATTTTTCATTTTGTATCAAGAAATCAGAACAATTAAAATTTCTATGACGATACAGTAGAGTCAAGAATTTTAAAAACAAATAAATAAGTAATTGGATGGACAGTCTACATATTCCCTGCATTCTAAAGTCCAAACAATTTTGATAAAAGATAATATTTCATAAAGATAAATATTCAGTTCTGCTATGTTCATTGAAAAATTTACATTCTAGATGTAGCTCTACATCTCTGAAATACATATGTAATGAAATATGTCATTTTGTTTTCTACTGAAGATTTTTCAGTCTGTTAGAAAATACTGTGATTTTACCAATTTTCTGATGTTTGAACTTTTTTGTCATTAATCAGACTTTATTAAGATTTTTTTTATCTCTGAATCTTTTTCTTGGAATTACTAAAGTATAAATATAGGTCATTGCATTTGATCAAGATTACACACAATGTTAAAACTCCAAATTCTAATATGGAGTAGAAAATTGCAGTTGTATCAATTCTTTCCCCCTTTTTGCCTCCCTGTAGGATATAGTTTATTTCAGAGGAAAAAAAAATGTATTTATAAACAATTAAAAAAAAAAATCACCTTCTTCAGACTATGGGCGTATATAAAAATCAATATTCACAGTTTATGATGGCTAAGATGTTCCCTTTATCACTTCCTCAGAATTAGATTTATCTTGACAAACATTAACTGTATTTACATCTGGCTTGTGGTCTATGACAAAGTATGGGGATTAATTTCATTTCAGAGCCAATGAAAAGAGACTGAAGGCATATGACCATAAGATAGATGGAAAAAATAAATATTTTCATGTGTTCTCCTTCCATAGATCACAGGGCATAGATGACTTGATCAAGATTTTAGGAGGATGAAGCAAAGCAGGATGAATCCTATCCTTGACAAATTAAGGAAAAAAAACAACCACCTAAAATCATATCTGCACTAAAACATATGTTGAAAAAGAATGTATCTGCTTGTGACAGTAACCAAGTCTTATAAATTCCTGATGTCTCTTGAAAGATCAGGGAAGATAGTATTAATGCAAGTCAACTTGCAACTTGCCATTGTCCTCACTTTTCTGTAGGATAAAGTGCAGCTTACAGATTTGTCTATGACTTTATAGATTTTAATCTTAAGGGAACAACTATTATATTTCGAATATGCATTAAAAATCATAATAAAAAATATTTTTTTTGTGAATTAACCCTCACTACAGTAGTATTAAGCATAGATCCTAACCTGAATGAGACAGAACTCTTAATCAATTTCACAAAAAAAATGTTTGTCTAGTAAATTTGAAATATTATAAGAGGTCAAAGTGCTTCATTCTGAAGCTTTCTGAGTCTTATTTGACTTACTTTTCATTTTTCAATGTTTTTCAGATTTGTTACCCATAAAACAAAGTGAAAAATAATAAATAAATATTTATTTTAATACCAAACTTTGACTCTATTTTCAAAGACATGAAAAACCTTTTATTTTTATTGTTCTAATTATGTGGAAGTATAAATTCCATTAAAGTATGACTTTTTATTTAAATCTTTTTATTAATATTTTATTTTTAATCTAAAAAGACAATCTCAATTTCATGTAAAATTATTTTTCAAAGAATTATCACAAGCTACTCAATAAGAGTGGCTTCACAGAACTCTTAGTCAACAAAATCCCAAACAAAACCAATATCATGAACGTATGGAGAGGAAGTGTGACTCTCCAGCAAAGTGGTTGAAATACTGATGCAAGAAGAACAAAACATGCAAGTGCTATTTCATGGAAAACAATTACGCAAACAAGTGTTGGAAAGAAAACTCAAGCTCTGTGTTCTGACATTTTGGATCAGTATTCTTACCTTTAGGCGACAGTTAGCATTAAACTACTCTCCCCAAAAGTAAGAAATATGAGGATGAATTTAGCTCAAGAAACAGAAGTCTCAAAGATACTGTATAACAAATAGAAAGGCACAGCAGTTCCCCTACCTCAAAGCTCACATCTTAAAAGTAAGGTATTTTCTCTTAAGGCAGACAACTGTCTTTTACAGGTAATAGGTTCCTGAAGAGCTGTATGAATTATTCTTTAAGAACAGGAGATTCACAGGATTGCACCTCTTGGGCTACATCTATCCCAGTAAACTACAAAGGCAAGTCATGGGCTTGAATGCTGGCACATGCTTTTCTCTGCTGTTTGCTTGCATGCTCCTCAGCATGTTTTGTCCCATGCAGGCTAGCACACTCCCAGAAGAGGTTCAGATGTGGTTTGAGGGATAACAAGCTGGCTGTAAGCAGCCTGTAAAGCGGGCCTGTAAAAGCCCACTCGGCTCTGAGATGGAAGAAAATCTAGCCATATAGATGTGAGTCATCATTTCACTCACCTATGAGTACAGAGAATACATTCTAGCCTCTTTTATGGCACACAAACATAGCCTCACAGAAGAAGACCTAGTTTCTGGAACCTGTGCTAAAGATAGACATAAATATTTGCTGTTGTGTAAAAATACATCTTTAAATGTCTACAAAACTTGCATAGTTAAACATACCCATGATTTAGCAGCACTGAACACGAGCTTTTAAGAATCTAAGTCTAAATTCAGGTCTTGTCATTTCCATGTGTAATTTTGCTTCAGAAAATATTCTAGACTTCTTCTTTGTTTTGTTTTGGTTTTTTTTTTCTGCATAATAAACAGCTTCAAGTTCTTTTGGCCTCATACTGTCTGAAATCCCAGGTATTATGCTTCTCTGGGATTTATGTATCAGTTATTAGACATTTCCCCATGAACATAGCAGATGTTAAGACTGAGACATTGCAACATTTGCCTAAAAGCATCAGTTGTCTGGTAGCATGGAGAAATCAGGCACAGTTAGACAACAGTCAAAGATACTTAACATGTAGAGATAGGAGCTTGCATGACATCCTCAGTCTTGTATGCTGTTGTAGAATGTGTTTTTACAGAGCTCAGTTCTGTTAACTGTATGCATATGTTTACATATGTTACTGTAATGAAATAGGCATAAATTAATTTCTGGATTTGAAAAGTTTGTTATACAGACATATCTAGGAGGTTCTGCTAAAGTACTTCTTGTAAAACACGAATTTGAAATGTCGTAATAAAACTCAGTGTTCAAAGTCCTTATACAGATTGCCATATGGTATCAATTCTCTGTTCAATCAGGAACAATTTTTCAGCGTGATACTCTGTAGTCTTTAATTCTTGTCAAAAATCAAACACACATCTATATTCATAAATTCTTGATGATCTTTTCCTGTGTAAAGCTGCATATGTCTCTTACAGCCCTCCACTCTGTCATATAATTCATAGAAATATCCTATCTCATTTTTATTTATGTTAAAAAACACACTTTAATTGTTTGGTTGGCTTAATGGTACTAATATACTTCAATGATATCAAAGGATTTTAATTATTTAGTAGTGGTACTACATATAGGAATACTAAGATGCCATGAATAAAATCAATAAAATTAAGAGGATTTGGGCTTTTTTGTTTTACTTTTTATAGCAGCTATTAACTGTTGTATATGGAAGGTACACTCTGTGGATGTGAGTCTTTTGATGCAAACTTCTTTTGGTTTGTTCAATTTCATCCCCATATAATAAGTTAACTAAATCTATTTTCTCAATGTATTGAGAACCGTCTGAAATGTTTTATATTGTAACATTGCAGTATATGCACACATGATTGACTGTCAGTAAATTGATATCAGGAATACATATACATTTTATATACATAGCAAGACTAGTAATAAGATCAGATTGATACAAAAGTAAAAAAAAAAACAAAAAAACCAGAGGTTTCTGATGCAGCACTGTTTTTAGATCTGAACTTAGATTTTTACTGAACTTAGGTGCATATATTCAAAATTGCAAACCTGATAGTCCTCTGTCAACTGCTACCTGACATGAAAGAACAGAAAAAAAGTTGACTTGAGTGACACTGACTAAAAGTTTCCTTAATTTATTCAAGATGTGCTTCTGCATATAACAGAGCTTTTCTGAACAGGTAAGAGCTCAGGAATTCTGTGAGTAAGCTGATGTGGTTGATGTCTACAGAACCTGTAGCACCATGAGCAACTTTTGTAAATGACTATAAGTCTGTATATATATATATATATATGTATGTATGTATGTATGTATATATGTATGTGTAAATATATATATATAGGAGTTTTCTAATTATTAAATAAATCACTATTTAGAAGATTCAGAAAAATAGTAGAAATAGTGGTTTCTGTGTTGTTTTCTACTTGAAGAGATTCTGCAGTTGCCATGAAAATACATTATATAGGGGAATGATCAGTACTTCTACTGCAGCTACTGCATAAGGCCTAGCAAAATAAAAAAAAAAATCATAAAGAAACAAAAAAAAAGTGAGAAGAAATGTAGATATGAGAGTAGTTGACATGAATGTGAAAGAAAAAAAATGTGAGCTTTACTGGCAAATTTACACTGAGTCCAGAGGAGGACCATGAAGATGACCAGAGGGGTGGAGCACCTCTCCTATGAGGACAGGCTAAGAGAGCTGAGGTTGTTCAGAGTTGGGAAGAGAAGGCTCTGGGAAGACCTTATATCAGTTTTCCAGTACCTAAAGGGGGCTTATAAGATGCAGAGAAACTCCTTAGCAGGGCCTGTTGTGATAGGACAAGGGGTAATAGTTTTAAGGTAATGGTTCTAAAATAGAATGAGATAAATTTAGAGCTGATATAAGGAAAAAATGTTTTACAATGAGGGTGGTAGAACACTGGAACAGGTTGCCCAGTGAGATGGTGGATACCTTATCCCTGGAAACATTCAAGGCCAGGTTGGATGGGGCTCTGAGCAACCTGATCTAGTTGGAGATGTCCCTGTTCCTTGCAGAGGGGTTGGACTAGATGATCTTTAAAGTTCCCCTCCAACCCAAATTGTTCTATGATTCTTAATTTCACTGGTTAAAACACAGAAGCTGTCCCATAAGTTAACACTAGATTTAGGCTTCTCCCCAAATTTGTAAGGTATGTAACTACTGAAGCTACAAAACTGTGGTCCTTTTTATGTTTTCTTTGTGTGACCCAACGATTCTTGAACTATGTTCTGCAAAGTGGAACCATTAGTAGATTTAGTCGCTTAACCAACAGTTAGGGCATTTAAGTGGAAAATTGAAATATGGTTTTTAATCTGCTCACATACAGAAAGGAACTGGACCGCTATCTCCCTCTTCTTAAATAATTTTTCTTTAACATACAGGCAGTTGTTAAAAAATCAGGCAGATTCACAACGGATTTAAAAAACCAAGCAAACAAACAAGCCTGAGCTTTGCTCAATTATTTGGAAGAATTAATGTGGATACCTGACCTTATCTAGGAACTCCAGACTGCAAAAGGACCTTTTTGTATCTCCTGAGCAAGGCATTCAAAGGGAAGACTTAAACATTATAATCTTTACCTAACATATTGTGGGGGTTAAATCTAAGCATATTTTTGCTCAGGGTTTTGAAAGATATCATCCATAGTCACTATCTTTACTGTTCCTTTTTCAACTTAAATTCACTATTAACGGGTATTTGACATGATAGAGTTGTATTTTAAGTTATAGTCCATACTAGAGTGAGTGAAGTGGAATTATATCTGCTGTGCGTCAAGACAGCTTCTCAGTATGCACACTTATCAGGTATAGCGATAAAGAGGCAACTTATGATTTTGTTGCAGCTGCAAAATACCCTGGCTAATGACAAAATAATGATATGGATGCTGAGTGAAGTGCTTGCATTTGAGAAGGAAGTGATAGCTTTATGAAAAGAGTGATATAAAAATATACACATCACAGTACTTGCATATCTGTGAGCAATTTTTTGACATTGCCATCAGAGCAAGTGGTACAGAAAAATATACACTTTTATAAGATCATAAAACTAAAAGCTGTTTATGTTGACCGTTTGTGATTCTGTTTTCTTACCATTCATGGAAGATACAGAACAAAATATGATTTGTTTTAATACAATACCCCAAAAAACCCCAGAACTAAAGATAAAACTTTTTTTGTTTAAAAATCCTTTAAAAAGTTTTTGAAAATATAAGTATATTTTTATGTAGAGCTATTATACAGTTTAAAATGAATTACTTGCAACAAACATAATCATGCCAAATAATAAAAACAAAGAGCACTTAGATAAATTTTCAGCTTTAGATGAAAATTGAAACTGTTTTTTTTTTCAGGAAACTTACATTGGCAATTTTCCAGATCTGCGGCAATGTTTGGGAAATATTCTAGAAACAAAAAATATAACGTTTACATAAGAGAGTCCAAACATAAATAAATCCTATAAAATATGATGTATAATGTGTCATGAATATTGTATTCCTCTGAATAAACATGCCAAGGCTATCTTATATAACAAAAAGAGTAATTTTGCACTATCTCATAAAAATGCAATATTTTCCTTGTTTGAATACAAAGACAGTTTATTTTGTTGATGGTTCACATTTTGCATGAACATGGTATGCTCATTTAAGGCCTTTTAGATGACATTTAACAGGAAGTTAAGACTTGCAATAATAAGACTGTTTTTTTTTTTTTTATTTAAAAGCTGCAGGCTGCACTACTCAAATTTCCTGGTTGGAAACTGTTTAAGTTTTGATGAAAACCCACAAAAGACAAAGCATTTTGGTAACAAAAAGCAAGATTTAAATTTCTGTGATTTGGTTGAAATAATTTTCTAGCTAAAGTAATACATCTCACAAGATTTTTCTCTGTGAAATTTCACCTTTTACTATTTTTGTTAAGTTATAAAACAATTTCTTTTAATGACAATATGACATACTGCCCAAAGAAGAGGAGGCTCGGGGAGACCTTATAGCGGTCTTCCAGTACCTTAAGAGGGCCTACAGGAAAGATGGGGAGAGACTTTTCAGTAGGGCCCGTTGTGACAGGACTAAGGATAATGGTTTCAAAATAGAGGGAGGTAGACTTAGATTAGAGATTAGGAAAAAAAAATATGAGGGTTGTAGAACACTGGAACAGGTTGCCGAGTGAGATGGTGGATGCCTCATCCCTGGAAATGTTCAAGGCCAGGATGAGGCTCTGAGCAACCTGATCTAGTCACGGATGTCCCTGCTCCTTGCAGGGGGATTGGACTAGATGACCTTTGAAGGTCCCTTCCAACCCTAACCATTCTATGATTCTATGATAAGTTGATCCAGAGTTTTAGAAAACTTTTGCAAGTCCCAGATGCAGCTCGTACAGTGTAGTTGAAAAAAAAAAAAAAAAAGGATACTGTAGTACATGTAGCTTTGGGGAAGAATTTTCATGCATATTTTTTATTGATCTAGATTCCACCAGAACAATTTCTGCTGATTTCTCTGAGGGACGGTTATACTGACAACTTAAACAACTGAGTACACCTTTTGTTATTATTATTAGGACAGAAATTCTGCATGTTATTCTTTGCAGTATCCTCTTTAGAAAAATCAATCTAGATAATTTTAAGTTAAACTATTGTCCACTCAGTAGCCATAGATTTACGGGAAGATGACAGGTTTTGCAATACTAGGATAAGACATGCATTAGCAAAAGGATATCAAGTTGTATCTGTTCATCACAGTAAATAAATGGCTTGTTGACAAAATGTCACTGCACAGTTTGGGAAACTAACTGTCAGCAAATTTGAACAGAATTGCAGAAACTGAACCAAGCATATAAAATATCCATAGTTGCTATTTGTTGACTTCTTGATTGCTTCTGTGTCTCCTAAATAATTTTTTTTCCTAAATAATTTATAATAAACAAGTTTGATCTTTATTGATTTACTACTATGATAAGTGAAAGGAACTTTAAAACTATATGTTAAGTTTGCACTGTAAGGAGAAAAGCAAAGAAGGATGAATATGTTAATATTTTGGGTACAAAGCTCAGGAGTAAAAGTGTAGTACAATGAGGGGAAACTTGATCAGAAGTTTCTTTGATAAGAAGTTACAAATAATAGACAGAAAGCTAATGGAAATAATGTCACAGGGAAAATGGAACAGCAATAAGAAACAAACCCTAATAAGTGTAAAATGGTGAAAAGTGTACTGTATTGAGGACATGACTTCCTTTTCTCTAAAATCTGTTTTCTCAGGAGTAGTAATGATAAATAATATCAAGGAAAAATTAGAAGGATTCAAAATCAGTGCAGAGTGTAGAATTTACTGAAGGTATGAAGAAAAAGATGAAGCAAACATGAAGTTTCAGGGTTTTTTTTTCTGCTGCACAGTACAAAAAAGCCACAAATACCTGTGGATTGGATATGAAAAAAATTCCTGAAGGGAGGGGAAAAAAAAGGAGGCTAAAAATGTGCAGGAACATTGCAGAGCATAAGAGATTGTCTTGTATGATGGACAGATCTAAAAACTGCTTTTGTGGCTATTGAGCAGTACTGAACACAGAAGTGAAGAACTCTCTGATGTGTGCTTAGAGAGAAGCTGAAAGGGAGAAAAAAAAATTTCTGTTTTCTTCAGTGCTGAAAATACTCAAATATGGTAAAATTAAAGCAAAGCACATGTAGCCTAGACTTAAGAAAAAAAAAAACAACAAGAGAAAACAAAGCAAAGTGTGGCCATAAAACACACTATTCTTCACAATGAATTCTTTAAAGATCCTCTTTAGTAAACAAATTCCATGAAATAAGACCTCATACTTTGCAAAAGTTGCGTGTGTGTTATTATGGGGCATCTTATGTTTCCAATTAGCCAATTTTTATTCCTTAGGAGAATGAAAAGAATCTTTACTTACCAATCCTTACACTTCAGTAGATGATTTGTTACTTGTTTTGCCTAAACTTAGTGATGCCTCTGAGTTTTCTGGGCAATACATCACGCTCTGTAACAGAGAATGACTGCTTAGCCAGAAAAAGAGTTAGAAGCTTATACTGGTGACCATTGGATGTTAAAAATATTGACCATTGTGTATTCCATTATTCACTCCCTGAAATAGAGTGAAAAAATTTCCAAAGAATAGTATTTTATGAATCATAGTGACATCTTAAATACTGTAAAGAAAGAAAAATGCAAAAAAGTTGTTTTCTGTTGAAGATATTTTGTTTGCAATTTTATTCTTAGACACACACACACGCACAAGAATAATCCTCTCTTTAATCTTTCTTCTTCAGAAACCTCAAGGACTTTTTAGACACCTGAAAAACCAAATTTATACCTAATTAGGCTATTAAAGAACCACATTAATCTTACTGCTGCTATAAAAAAAAATGGTCAAGCTGCTACAGGTATCAGATGGTGCAATGATACTACGCTTGCATCTTAAACAAAACAAAATAAAAAAAAATCCATAATAAAGTATTTAATTCTGCCTCAAAATACTATGCTTAACATGTTGTGGGCTTCATACAAAGGATTTTCATTATTACTATCTTTTCAGTTTCTGAGTACTGAAAAAATAATAAACACACTATCGTGGAAAAGAACAAAGACCTTGTGCAATGTCATCTACATTATAACAAGGCTATTTACAGAAATGCAATAACAAAGGACTGACTTTGACATCTTTAAACTTATTTTTAAATATATTATTTTTAAAGAAAAATTGTGACATTAAAAATATTACATAATTTTTGAATACTTGTGTTGGTGGTATGATCTGGTCAGCCTTACATTAATTTTTCAAATAAGAGAACAATAATACAATGATAAGCATGTGTATATAAGTGGAGGATTTATCATTTTTTCAAATTAACCCAAATACAGTTTTTTCCCATAGGCAAAGGGAAGATAAGGGACAGTGGAACACAAATATTCAAGACAATATTGTTAACTTCTCACTCTTCTACTGACTCACCACTGAAAACAACACTCTTTCCCTGCACGGGTCTTCAGTGGGAAAGTTCCTTTGTTGTCAGCTAAATAAGAGTGTTGGTAGTGAATGTGATCCCCAGTAGTGAGGCCCACTGTCACAGTCTCTCCCGTGAAAGCATATTCAGCGTAACATTTTGAATCACTTCAATGTCCTGATTCAGCATTTCTGATAAGTAATTTAAAAGAATAAATTTACCATGACATCAGGTTTGAGTCTAAAATAAGGAACATCCTTCACAATGAGGCACTTTGACAGGTAAGTTTTAAATAAATTAACTTAGAGACATGCCTACAATCCCTAATGTAAGAATAAGTAAGCAATGCACACTCACCATGGCTTCACTTAAGTGGCAGTCATTTAAAGAAAATTGCTGTATGAAGCTTCTGTAGAGTGCCTTCTTGGCAGTTGAAAATACGTTACTTGCTGTACAAATTAAGGACATGATATGAAGCACAGAGGAGAACAGGAACAAAAGATTGATTTGTCTGAATGACTCATCTAAATTAAAAAATATTGTTGTTAAACAACAGATATTATCTATACTTACACAGATAATAGGGTGAAGCCCTGTCCAAGCTGTGGTTTGGTTTAGCCTCTATACAGAAGTCCACAGAATATTTTGAATGAGTGAGACATTTTGCCTGTTACACAGCATATCCAATCACTATCAATTCCAAAAAAATTACTCCAGTTGAAGAGCAGAAGTTTTCCGTTTTGAATACTCTATCCATCTTACTAAAGATTGAAGAACATTACAAAAAGGAAATGTGCACTGGGAGACAAAAAGGCACTAGCTATTACGCATTTTAAAAGTGCCCTAAAAGGCAAAGTAAAGTTTATACACTACTACTTCACCTCTTTTTCATCATCAGTTAGAGAAAAAAAGTCACATTATGAACATATATTATTTACAACTGGGAGTCCAAAAAAAAAAAAAAATAGACTTTGAAACAAGCTTAATCTTTATTCTTCCATGACTTAAGATTTTCCTTTTTTGTACAGAAACTGGTGAAGCTTGAAGATAATTTGAAAGTAAGAATTATTATTATAATCTAAGTTTGTGCTGCTAGTTTAAGTCTAGTCTGCTCATTAGTTATACTAACATATTTTAGAAGATTAGTATGACTGGTTCTTTTACAAAACATTTAAATCAAAGAGTTTTGATTCCAAATCCAACTTGCAGATCTTAGAATTAATTTTTTTTTCTTTCTGCTGTGATACTCACAGAAGCAGTTTCAGTGGTTCATTACAAATGACAGGATTTAGGTAGATAATCCTGTCAGCAGAGAACAAGGCAGTGAGACATCCAACCTATCTTGATATGAGATAATATTTAGACATTTCTAATCTACATTTTCACCACCATATTACACCTCACTGTGATATTCTTCAATGAAAAATATTCAAATGATAGCCAAAGTTTCCATCTTTATACTTTACCAGTCCACATGCAGCTGTGTCATTACTTTCTCCCTCAACAAAACTGCAAGCTTACCCTAAAGATGATATGGAGTTGATGTTGAATCGTAGAATCATAGAATAGTTAGGGTTGGAAGGGACCTTCAAAGGTCATCTAGTCCAAAATTGCCTGCAAGGAGCAGTGACATCTCCAACTAGATCAGGTTACTCAGAGCCTCGTCCAATCCAGCTTTGAATGTTTCCGGGGATGGGCCATCTACCATCTCTCTGGGCAACCCGTTGCAGTATTTCACCACCCTCACTGTAAAAAAATTCTTACTTATATCAAGTCTTAATCTGTTTCCTTCTATTTTAGAACCATTACCCCTCATCCTATCACAACAGGCCCTGCTGTTTCTCCCTGTCTTTCCTGTAGGTCCCCTTTAGGTATTGGAAAGCTGCTATAAGGTCTCCCTGGAGCCTTCTCCACACCAAACAGCCCCAAGTATCTCACCCTGTCCTCATAGGAAACATGCTCCAGCCCTCTGATTATTTTTGTGGCCCTCAACTGGACTTGCTCCAAGTGGTCCATGTCCTTCTTTTGTCGGAGGTTCCAGAGCTGGATGCAGTACTCCATGTGGGGTCTCACAGGAGCAGAGTAGAGGGGAAGAATCATCTCCCTTGACCTGCTGGCCAGGCTTCTTTTGATGTAGATTAGGATGTGGTTCACAGATGTCTTGGAATAACATACTTTTTTGGACTCTCTTCATGAAATAGTAACCACCAATAAAGCTATAGTAGTGCACTTCGATATATTCTGGATAAAAATATGAGGCATAGTTTAAGAATTTTTCCCAACTCTAATCTGATGCAAACTGCGGGTTTATTTGTGTCAAACAGAAAAAAAAATTAACTTTTACTTTATAATTTGTATTAGTAATTAAGAAAATGTGTGTAGACAAGATATTTTAACACTGCTTTCTTTGTTTCTCTAAGGTAATCACCATAGGTTTTTAAAAGAATCTGTAGAAGAACATGCAGGACAACTACATGTTTAATATCCAACTTACCTTTTACTGAAAACCTCATACTTACAAACAAGGAAGACCTTGTTGATGATGTGAAGGTCAAAGTTGTCTTTGGTTTCAGCAACCATGAGATCTGGATCCTGTGAGGGCAAAGCAGGGAAAACAGCAAGATCAGAACCTCAAATTAGAAGTAGGGATCTTCAGGGATCTTCTTGAAAGAGTCCCATTGGAAAAGGTCCTGGAAAAGGGAGATGCCTAAGAAAGTCCACTGATATTCAAGAATCACCTCCTCCAGACTGAAGAGTAGCCCATCCCAAAGAACAGGAAGTCAGGCGAAAAAGCAAGGAGGCTTGCATGTTGAACAAGGAGATCCTGGGGGAAAACCAAAAACCAACCAACCAACCAAACCACCACCAACAACAACAACAAAAAAAAAAAACTTAAAAAGGAGTTATAAAGGAGAAAGCAAGGACAAGCATTCTGAGAACAATATAGACACTGTCAGAGCATGCTTTCTTAACCAGAGGCCTAGTTAAGAAAGATAAATCCCATCTGTAGTTGAATCATTGAATCTGGCTGGGGATGGCAAAGATAAAAAAAAATACGTATATAAGGGACTCAAGGAAGACTCCAGGAGAAATGTGGATCTGTCGCCGAATGGGGAAAGTGACACAGGACATGGAAAAGCCTAATGCTTTCAGCAGTACTGAGTGCTGCCTTAGCCTCAGTCTTTAGTAGAAAGATTAGTCTTCCAGAATGCCAAGTAAATGACATCAAGAGGAAATACTGGAAGACATACCTTTAGTGGAAAAGAATCAGGTGAGAGAATATTTAGGCAAAATGCATAAGCAGTCCATAGTCCCTAATGGGATGCACTCACGAGCACTGATGGAGCTGGCTGATGTAATTGTGAGACGATTCTTGATAACCTTTGGAAAATCATGGCTATTAAGACAAGTGCCCAAAGACTGAAGGAAAGTAAATGTCACTCGTATTCTCAAAAAAAAAGGGCAAGAAGGAGGACCTAGAGAACTACAAGCTCACCAGCCTCACCTTGATCCCCAAGAAGGTGATTGAACAACTAATCCTGGAGAATATTTCCATGCACAAGGACAAAACAGACATCAGGAATAGTCAGCATGAACTCACCAAAGGGAAGTCATGCCTGAGCAACCCGATGCATGGACCACTTGGTGGATAGGGAACTGGCTGGATCGCTGCACTCAGAGAGTGGTGGTCAACGGCTCAATATCCAAGTGCAGATCGGTGACAACTGGCATTCCTCAGGGGTCCATGTTGGCCCCGGCCCTGTCCAACATCTTTGTTGGCAACATGGGCACTGGGATAGAGAGCACCCTCAGCAAATTTGCCGATGACACCAAGCTGTGTGGTGCTGTCAACACGCTGGAAGGGAGGGATGCCATCCAGAGGGACCTGGACAGGCTGGAGGCCCATGCAAACATCATGAATTTCAACCAGGCCAAGTGCAAGGTCCTGCACCTGGGTCGTGGCAATCCCAGGCACAAATCTAGGCTGGGCGGAGAATGGATCGAGAGCAGCCCTGAGAAGGACTTGGTAGATGGTAGATGGTAGATGAGAAGCTCAACATGAGCTGGCAATGTGCCCTTGCAGTCCAGAAGGCCAACCGCATCCTGGGCTGCTTCAAAAGGAGCGTGGCCAGCAGGTTGAGGGAGGTGATTCTCCCCCTCTACTCTGCCCTGGTGAGACCCCACCTGGAGTACTGCATCCAGTTCTGGAGCCCCCAACATAAGAAGGACATGGACCAGTTGGAGAAGGTCCAGAGGAGGGCCACAAAGATGATCAGAGGGCTGGAGCACCTTTCCTATGAGGACAGGCTGAGAGAGTTGGGGCTGTTTAGCCTGGAGAAGAGGAGGCTCCAGGGAGACCTTGTAGTGGTCTTCCAGTACCTAAAGGGGCCTACAGCAAAGACAGGGAGAGACTCTTCAATAGGGCCTGTTGTGACAGGATGGTTTCAAAATAGAGGGAAGTAGATTTAGATTAGATATTAGGCAAAAGTTTTTCCAATGAGAGTTGTAGAACCCGGCACAGCTTGCCCAAAGAGGTGGTGGATGACCCAACCCTGGAAACATTTAAGGCCAGGTTTGATGAGGCTTTGAGCAACCTGATCTAGTTGGAGATGTCCCTGCTCCTTGCAGGGAGATGACCTTTGAAGGTCCCTTCCAACCCTAACCATTCGATGATAGCTCTCTGTACTGAAATGACTGGCTCGGTAGTTGAGAGGAAGCAGTGGATGTTGTCTACCTTGACATCAGTTAAGGCTTTTGACACTGTCTCCCACAAGATTCTCATGGACAAGTTGTTGATGTATGGGATGGATGAGCAGTGAGCTGGATTGAAAACTGGCTGAATGTCTGGGCCTAGAGGGTGGTGATCAGCAGCACAAAATATAGTTTGAGGCTAGTGACTAGCTATGTACCTCAGGGGTCTGTACTAGGTCCAGTTCTGTTCAACAAGTTCGTTAATGGTTTGAATGATGGGACAGAGTGCACTCTCAGCAACATAAAACTGGGAGGAGTGGCTAATATACCAGAGGGCAGTGCTGCCGTCCAGAGTGATCTCAGCAGGCTGGAGAAATGTACTGACAGGAATCTCATGAAGTTCAGCAAGGGGAAGTGTGAAGTCCTGCACCTGGGGAAGAACAACCGCATGCACCAATACGTGCTGGGGGCCACCAGACGTAAAGATGCTTAGCAGAAATGGACCTGGGTTTCCTGGTGGTCACCAAGTTAAGCGTGAGCTACTGATGTGCCCTTGCCACAAAAGGCTAATGGTTTCTTGGGCTATATAAGACAAAGCAGGTTGAGGGAAATGATCCATTCCCTCTATTCAGCACCAGTGAAGCTGCACCTGGAGTACTGTGTCCAGGTCTGTGCTCCTCAGTGCAAGAGAGGCATGGTCATACTGGAGAAAGTCCAGCAAAGGGCCATGAAGATGATGAAGTGACTGGAGAATCTCTCCTATGAAGAAACGATGACAGAGCTGGAACTATTAACTTAGAGAAGGTTCATTTGGCTGAACTTTTAAAAAAAAACTTAATGCACAAATAAACCTGAATGTTAAAGCAGATGAAAAATGTACGTCAGAGTTTGTTTACCGCAATTCACACAGCTACAAGTATAGTCTGAAATGAGCGCTAAGAGTTCTACTGCAGTTTTCAATTCTTTTAGCTCTTGCTCTCCCTGGTGGATCTGCATAACATAACACTAATGCCTTCATAAATCTATATTTTATTCTAAGGAAAGGTTAATTGGCACGTTTTCTTCTCCTCCAGTAAAAACCTATATTCATGACATTGATATTTTTAAGTTAAAAGAGAATTCAGCTACTATGAACCTCCTTTGCTAAAAAACTTACATTTAAAACTTGCTATAACTTGCAGCATAAAAGATACATATAAATTAAGTTACCTGTATTACTAAAACAACTCAGTAAATTAAGCAGTCAATCTGAAAACAATTGTTATGAAAGCAAATTCTTCTGTGTCCTTAAATAAGTACTGAATCAATAAAAGAAAATTTTAGCAGAAAAGAAATTAGATTTTTAAGTATTTTTGTCTTAATGACTAAAGCATTATTATCATCTCTAGCTCCTGTGAACCTATGAGCCTTTCTCCAGTGTTCTGGGAAGACAGGAACTGTTTTTTCTAAGGCTTGTCATCCAAACTACAAATATAAAGAGTGCCTTTGAATGTACTTTTTTACCTTTTTTATTTTTTGAATGTCTTTTTTTACCTAGACAACAGCTGACTCAAGGTCTTGGATTTTTTACAATAGCTAGTGCACGGGAGCAATAGATTTTAAATAAGAAGAGTCCCTAGCAGAATATCTTTTATTACTGTATTATTTATGTTGCATTAGTTCATTTGTATGTTTCATAAAACTCTTTCATCATGCTAAGCTTGGAACACACACTTCTGCTTTCCAATAATGTTACAGTATTTTTTGCCTGGTTTTCTAACAGTGGCAATGCTAAATTCCTGTTTTACTATGAAAAAAAAAAAGACACTACTCATTTCACAAAGAATTGGGCCATCATGCCTTTATAAAGAGAAGCATGACCTTCTGTTAACTTACTAGTTTTCTTAGCTAATCTGGTTAGATTACCATTGCAGACATGCATGTCTAGAGTGCAGGAATCCTGACAACGAACAGTTAGGCAGGGCACAAGCTCTTCTAAGTTAAGGTGTAGGCTTTGATGAAAAAGTAGGCTCTCTGAAAAAAATACAGTCCAAAATTGTATGGCTTGAGAGCAAGGGGGAAGCATTACAGCAGATACAATTTGGTAAAACACCATTTTTATACCATTTTGCTTCAAGGGTGGCATGATTAGCAGAGGTTACCAGTTTACAACTGAATCCATCAAAAGTAATTGTATTTCATTGTTGAACAGGACACTAAATAATTTTGTGAGCTTCTGAGACCGTTCCTATAACTACATTCTTACTTCTGAAGATAATTTTTTTGGCAAAGTCTCCAATATAGGAGTCTAGGCGATCATATTTCAGAACTGAAGTTATTGAAAATTTCAAATCATATAACTTTCTTGGGTTCTTTTCAGTACCTTTTTCATTTTTATTGGTGAAGCTTTATGCAAGTATAAGTTCATTATCTAGGCAAAGCTTTATGCAGTATTTCTGCTTCCAATAGCTGTAGGTGAAATTAAAAAGTGGAACAACTGGAAGATGAAAATCAAAACACAACAAAAAAAAAGTAATAATTGTTGTATCATTGCCAGATCAATACTTCAAAATTAATTATTATTTTTTTTATTTTTTTTTTAATGTCAATAGTTTTTGACAGACCATTAGGGAATCTTCCATATCTTAGCCCAAAAGGACAATTCTAACAAGGTGGCATCCCCTCACTCACCTCTTTCTACCATGTGCCTGTATGTAATACTTACTCGAGCCATCCCATGAAAGGAATATTTATATTGTTTCTAGTTAGCTTAGATCAGTGAAAAATAAATTAAAAAATCAAGAGATGATAATTGGTACTGCAGAAGTTCTCGCTTGTAGCATCCTTCTTTAGTATGCAGGACAGACTCTTTAGAGAATTATCCAATCATCCTAAGTTTGATGGTCCACAATAGGGGATAAACTGCTCTGTCACCTATTTCCATTATGCGTGCTGGAGATACTTTTAAAGAAATATCATAGTAGGTTTATATAATCAACCTGGAATTAAATTCAACCTGTGAGAGATCGAAAGAAATATTTGCTGGAAAGTGGAAACTATGATGGAGACCTTCGTTAAGTAGGATAGAATTATTTCAAACATATTTTTTCCCCCACTAAGCAATTTGCATAAGACTCTTCTGATTTTTTTTTTTTTAATGTAATTTTTGGTAAACTATCTAGCAGATATTGTGAAAAGTGCGGTTCTCCATTACTGGGAATGAGAAAGATTGCATTTTGGATTTATTTTTCCAATATAAAGTTGAAAATGCATTTTTTTTCTGCTGCTTCTCTTGCTGTTGTCAATAAACTAAATCAAGTACACTAACTGCTCTGAGGAGAAGCAACATATTTCCAAAACAGAATCCAAATAGTTTGCAATGACAGATTAGTTGCTTCTTGTAATTTCTCTACATCACCACAAGCCTTTTAGGTTCATTTTCCCCACCATTTTCAGAAATGAAATATTTCTTATGTCCTTCTTACCAACTTTTCTTTTTTCTGTTTCCTGATTTCCTCCTTATATATTTGAATTTCTCACTCCCTTCTGACTTGGACTGTAGCTTGGATTAGGATTTCAAAAGATCTGTTGCTTGTATCTTGTATGGAAGAAGTAGAATGTTGCTCTTACTTATAGTGACTTCTTAGAGGTAGAAGAAATAGACATGAAAGAAGATAGAATCTTTCTTTATTTTCTGAATATAATATATATATTAAAAATTAGACCTATTGCATTTGCATTAATTATTCAGTTCCCTTCAGAGAAAACACATTTCTACTTTTAAAGTAGAATGCAATCTAGTAGCAATTTGTAAATCCTTGTTAAAAAAAAAAGCAGCTCAACTTCGTGTTGTGTAACACATTAATACTTTGAAGGAACTTCTTAAGAAAATCGTTAGAATAATTAAATTGTCAACAGCTAATAGCATCAAAACCAGTTTTTGCTGCTCACCATAATTGCCTCAGCAGGAAAAAAAGTATCAATATTGCTTTCTGAAGTTCAATGCAGTTTCCATTCAGTGCACTCTTACTTTGATTTTCTAATATATTACTTTGAAACCTATGAGCTGAGACACTCATTACTTTGGACTACAAATGGCTGCAAAATTGATGGGAAAGCTGATTTAGACAGCACACTCAATAAAAAGTCCCTTTAAAGATGTTTTAGTGACAGAATCTTAGTTACAAAGAATTCACGTGTCTTTCCTGCATAATATGAAAACAGAATTCTGTTTTGCAGTTTTTAGTTCCCAAGGACATAGAAGTAGATGTGAAGATTATAGTCACCTCTCTAACATAATCATATTCACTTTAAAAACATCTGTAGTGTGCACAGAAGTGTATCTCAAAATAATTTATACTTATCATAAAGGTGTTGGAAATAGAGTAAAAAAAAAGGTGCAAACAGAAAAATTAGATATGAGAAGCTGAGGGGATAAAAATACATATAAACTAAGACTATAAAAGAAAAGCAGAAGAATCAAATCAATAAACAGATATTTATATACTGTTCCATCTATTTATTTCCAATCAGCTAAAGCAATCAAGATGTTAATCTCTAAAAGGAACTCTGAATTTACTGTAGAAGCCAATTTGCAAAACTGATTAAAAAGTGGTTTTACCTAGCCTGTTTGCAGAGAATCTCTATCTCTGTAGAAATATTGAATCTGAACTCATCCTGTGAATAATCACTTTTTTTTTCTATTCAGAAAATGGTTAAATTTTTTTTTAAATACAGAACTGAACAAACATAACTCATAAACAGAAAAGAAAGACCTTATTCCTAGGATATTTCCATTGTCCTTACAACATGAGTATTGTACATATAGAAAAGAAATAGCATATTCATTCCAGAAATGAAGAACATAATCTTGACTCTTTTCATGCATTGAAAGAGTAGACTAAAAGATTTAATACCTGTATGTGTAAAAGGAAATCACAGGACTACTCATGAATTTCCATCATTCAAAACAACCTCTACAATATAAGATATTTCATCCTTTTTTGTCACCTCTTGACAGATTCCTAGAGAAGGCAGAACACTGATGTAGAGAGATAAAATCTGCATTTGTATGTTTCGATAAAAAAAATTACTGAACCTGTGTTTTGGGAGAGTTGTGCATTGTGTTGCACTGATGTCCGCTTTACTAGAAGCTATTAGAATAATTCTCTAGTAGTATATCTTATGTTTCATTGCAGCAAGGTGGAAGACTTAAAAAAAAATAAAGTTGTGTGAAAGCTGAGTAATTAGTATCAAATGTTTGAAGTCTGCTTTACTTATTCTTAAATTGCAAACACTTGAAGGTGCATTCAGATGCTTTCCTACAACCTGTTGTTCTTGAACACGTTCTTTTTTTTTCCTGCCGAAGGCATCAGGACTCTGTGTTAGATAGGTTTATACTGACAGACTGAATAAGACTTTGTCCATGTACACCCTTGCTGTTTTAGAGTGCTATGTCCTATCTCTACCACTTATGTAAGCACAAACTTATGGTTATAGTGTCATAATGCATATGATAGACAAACATATCCTGATAAAATGTTAATATATACTGAACTTTATAACAGTGAGTAGCCCTAGTCTTAGCACTTCACTGGTATATGAACACAAAGTTTGTAGACGCTTAGGGTTAGATCTCTGAATCTGAAGCTAAATTCCCTTTTCAGTGAATCTCCAGGTATGTAAAGTCTCAACTTAATCAGTGAAGAATGTCTAATTAACTAGATTTTGCTCTAAATGTTGGCTAGTTTCTCTCTTGGAAGTGCTGAGAGCTACTTGCCTCTTTCCATCGGCTACATCGTGGATTTACCAAATCTAAACCCTTGCATAAAGTATCTTTAAAAGGATGATACAATATAGGTAAAAGCACAGTTCTGAGGTTTTCATTCAGCCAGATTTGCTAACCAAGATTACTATTTTATTCAAAAAAAAAAAAAAAAAAGGCAGTTAGCTATACAAAAATATGAGTTGTAACAATTCACAAGAATTGTGATTGAAAACCAAATGTATTAGTTTTAAACAGTTGTATGCTGTCTGGCCTTCCTTTACTTTTGCTGTTCATCTTCCACTGGTTTGTTTGTCTTATTCGTCTCTTTTAAGCTTTTTTTCCTCACAAACAGGAGTCCTTTCAGCAAAACTCGGCAAAAGAACAGACAGGCAACAGAAGTTTCTCTTATATAGAAACAAGTCATAAGATAAATATTACTGCATCCATATATAAGATATAGATCATAGGAAAAACATTTTAAATATGACGTAACCGTAATTCAGAAAAGGTTGACCAGAGACATTCTGGAGTTCATCCTTGATAATATTCAAAACCCAACCAGATGCAGCCCTGAGCAATCTGCGCTAGATTAGTCTGATCTGAGCAGGGTTTGAACTAGTGCATGTACAGATATTCCTTCAAAATATAATTATCCTATGACACTAAATCCCTGAACGTCTTTGCTTCAATGTCAAGGCTACTTTGTAACCCTATGGTAACACAAAATATCTTACTGGGGGATATAGCTTTATAGAGAATGCCCCATAGAGAGCTTAGAAAATTGTCTGGAAAACAGTGTTCGAATTAGCATTAAATGTGAAGCCATAGTAAACAGTAGTAACCATTATAGAAGATTCAAAAGCTTTTAGCCTGTCTGTGTAATTGAAATAACAGAGAGTAAATGCAGTTCAGTGTAAAGACAACAAGTTACTAATGCTGGGCTATTTTTTTTTTTGTTAAGTGAAATAGTCATTGAACATAGTAATTTAAATAGTTTTATATTGCTGTTCTGAAAAGCAAAAAAAAAACGAATTCAAACAAACATTCTGCAAGTAACAAAGTGTTGAAAATATACTATGTTTACAACCGCAATTTTTTTTTCATTTTATTAACAGAAGAATTATGATTTTACTCTCTAAACTTTCAGCCAATTTTGCAAAGTAGATTTAGTCTCAATATCAATACACCAAATTAAAAGTTAACATTAATGCCATTACTTGTATGATGCTCTTGCAGCATCTCATTATCTCGTAATCACTCATTGGCTTTTCTTTACCACACCATGATTAGATAGAGAAGTGTTATGAACAGAAATGACAGTAAACAAGACACCAGGTATAAATATTGATTCTTCTTTTTTTTTTTGTCCAGAGACTCTGAGGAAGTCAGAAGCCCAGTCTTCTTACAGAGTTGTCCAAATTAGTTCATCGTCTCTACACTGCATATTGCACAGAAAATTGTGTACATATACATGTGTGTATGCATACATATGTGTTTATATATACACATAGATACACATGTTATTTTTCTTTTTATTTTAATCACTGATTAAAGTGCCCTAGACAAGTCATTTTCTAGGAATGTTTTCCATTGCAAATAAATAATAGCACACCTCAGCATCAATGTTAGAGTCCAATACTGCCTGATCAGGTTCTTCTTCATATATGGAGGGGTCTACTGCTTAATACAAAAATTACTTATTTTAAAGATACTTGATGTTACATGGAATTTCTGATTTAGCAGAGTAATACAAAATGACACAAATATATGCTGCACTTAGCAATACACAGCAATTGCAATACACAGTTCAATCACGGTACCTGTGGGTTTACCATTAGTAGTCTCCATGATATGCTTACTGTAAAGACGCTACGCATTCCCAGTTGCCAGGAAGAAAATATATGGGTTGAAACCAGCTCAAGTCTATTACTTTCATAAAAATAATTTTGTTAGTTGTGTAGTTTTTTGGAGTCTATGTTGAGCTGAGCCATGTATATACACTTCCCCTATGTTGGTCTGGCTAGCTCAGGGAGACATTCAGTCTTTTAATTAACTCAGGGAGAAACATTCACACCAGCAGTTGATACACTCAATTCTTGAAAGTTTCTTATCTAAAACAAAGGCCACCTTCAGCCTCTTGTCACACTGACACACAGTATTGCTGTAGAACATAGAATGGTGTCACTGATTTCAGCAACAATATATCTGCCTTTCTGAGATGAAAACTAACTAAAACTTTGTAAGCTACTGTAGGCAGTTAATGTAAGGTACAAGAGCATTTCCAAGCAGAAGGCTAGGCTGACAACTTGAAAAGTCTTCAAGAGGAACTGTTAACTTCTAATTGAAAATAGAGTATAGCTTTATTCTACCTTGATGTCTTCAGAATCCACAGGCATGCATTGTCAGAAAACTTCTTGTTTCTATGGACAGCTCAGCTACTGAAAAAACCCCAGCAAACGAACAGATAAATGACCAAGCTATGCAGCAGTCAGCCTGGAGGCCCATCAGTTCAGCATTCTGTCTTCAACAGTAGCTAAAAAGAGATTACTGTGAAGCAGCTCAGTAATAGGACCCACATGCAGTGATATTTTCCCAGACTATTCTGCCAGCCTCCAGCAATCTGCAAATTCCCAAGTCTGAAGTTATATTTTTATTTTTTAATGGCCATCAAGGGAATTATTTCCCTCATAAATTTTTAACAACCACGATGTCCTGTGACAAGGAGATCCGCACCTTAATTATACACAGTGAGAAGCTACTAAGAGGCAGTTGGGCTGATTTCTGCTATTTCTTTAATTGCCAATAGCTAGCTCTGTGCTAGTATATACTACTTTTGCCAATCCAGACTTTTATGCTATTCTGCAGATTCTTAATTAATTCATTCAGTGTCATTGTTCTTAGCTGTCTTTTATTCTTCCTGTAAGACAAACATTTTGATAATGACTAACTATGTTTGTGTAGATGGTGTAACTGATAGACTGTGATGGAATTTCAGAAGAGTTGGTTTAACTTATGTAGCTTAACAACAGTGAAATGATTCTCAAATCCAGATGATTCTTTTTTTTTGGTCAAACTACGTGAGATGGAAGCTTATTTTAAACTATACAATGAAAAATGAAAATAGAATAAAAAATGCTTTATACAACACAGTTCTTATGTTCTTTATAACTCATGCTGTCAGCAATGTTCAAATAAGAATAAAAGATTTTCTTCAGCTTGTAATGGAGCTGTTTGTAATTTCTTTTTTCTGATGTTATTTTCAATATCACTTTCAAGTATACAAGTAGCTACCACAAGGTTAATCATTGTATTGAGCTTAGACAGCTTGTTTGATGTTACACTTTTTCATAAGCTACCTATATGATTTAGAAGTTTAATTCTCACTTACCTTAAATGAAACACTCTTGTGAAAGGAGACAACAAGACATAGCTGTCATGCCCACAAAAAAAAAAAAA
>WHYT01016578.1:87101-109119 GCA_009806455.1 Tetrax tetrax | reverse complement strand
TCGTTGTTCTGACAAGGTTTGATGAACAAACAGTTCACAGTTTATTACAATCGAGAGTTTTGATTCTGTACAGTGGTTTTTGTTTGCCTTTTTTTTTTTCTTTCCAGATTTATGTTGATTAAGGAGAGAGATAACATGGAAGAAATTATTTTTAAAAACTTTTTTTTTTTCCACCAGGACTAATTTGTTAAAGGTTTGTTTGAAAAAAAAAGAAAAAAAAAAGTTAGCTGAGTTTTAAGAATTTTAAGAATAGAATAAAACCGTGAAAAAGACAAATGACTTGACTTACATCCCAGATGCAATTCATTGATTTCCTTTTTAATCTAAAAATTATCCTCCAAAGATGCACCACTGTACTATGGCTTAGGAGAAAGTAACCTGTTGCAGGGATGTGGACGTCAACACAAGGTGAGCAGCAAAAAAATGGTTTAAATCATTAGGAGTAAATACTGGAATGTATAAGTGAGAAATAAAAATAATTTATTATTAAGTAATAAAATTGAAAACAAACTAACTAATGTTTATGCATTTATTAAAAATTTATTTATATTATTCTATCATCAGGTTCAGAATGAAATAATAGTTAAACAATACATGGTTAATATTTGCTGACTAGAACCAGGAGTCTTTCTTCATTAATTATAGCTTTAGAATTGAAAGGAAAAATATAGTATAAGGAAATATATTGGAGATGAAATAAAGTGAAATATAATTAAATTTCTGAAAATTTTCTATAATTTAAATTACAAATATATCTGATTTATGGCTATAGTAATATATATTCATAAAATATGGGGGGTTTTTTTAACTTTCTGTAACATCTGTTTAAAGTTATTTTTTTTGCTTCTTAAAAATTTTATATGAAAGGAGAACATAGTACTAATATTTTTGTAAATTAAGGATTTACAACAACAGATGACCAAGGATTATGAAGTATTAATTATAATTTAGTACTTATTAAGCATTGCAAACACTGTTAATATTTCTAACATATAAGCCAAACTCTACTGATGTTAATTACATGAATCACCTCATTATCTTCTCCGGGCCTGGCATAAATGAGTTAGACAATTAAGGTTGTTCCTTTTTTTCACAGATAGATCTGTAACAACATACAGATTAGTAGTGATGGCTGGATTGAAAGGAAATCCCATTGCTTTTCCAAATTGTATAATTTTATTTTCCTATGGAGAAAAATCAAATACAGAATTTTCACAGTATACAAAATACAATTTTACATTTAAATCATGTTTAAGAATTTCTAGTTTGCTAGGGGTTCTTTTCCTTATTTTTTTTTATTTTCTTAAAAAAAAAAGATAGAAAGCTCTGTAATGAACTGTTCTAGATGAACTTGTAAATCCTTAATTTATTGTGCAATAGCCTGAGCAATTTATAAGAGATGGAAGGAAAAGTATTGCTTTGTACAGCCAAGGGAAAAAAAAAACCAACATAGAAACATAGAAGATAGATAGAAATATTAGTGAAATGACTAAATATAGCTCAACCCTTTTTAGGATCAAAGTCCTTTTTAGCATTACATGTCTCCTAGGATGCCATCTAATTGTTGCAACTGTTTAAATGCTTTTGACTCAACAATTATGCTCCATAGCCTATTCCACATGTTTATGAGTCTGCACAATGAAATGTTTCTTGACATCTGCTCTTTCTTTTTTTTCCGTTTTTTTCCCCCACAAATCTGATCCATTGGTTTTTTTTTAATATGCAGCATAGAATACAGTAACTTGTGTTTAAAGTCTGTTTTATTAAATCTACCTTTGAAACATATTATCATACCACCTTTATTGAGAGTCATAAAATTTCTTCTTAGGTTTTCTTTCTTTGTTTCTTTGTTTCTTTCTTCCTTTCTTTCTTTCTTCCTTCCTTCCTTTCTTTCTTTCTTTCTTTTTCTTTTATCTTCTTTGTGATACATATTTTAAACCTTCTTTCATTTGTTGGTCATTGTTCACAGTTATGCCTCCAGGGTATTTTTCAAATGTAAATAAAACAAGTGCTTTAACACCTTCTCCAGCTTCAGAAATTTATGTATTCATAAATAGACAACTAACATAATGGTGATAGGTAAATAAGTGTTTAAACTATAGTGTAATGACTGGAAAATGTTAAAAATTATGCTACGCTATAGATAATTATTTAACTGTATAGAGTGGGAATGCATATGGAAACCAACCAATGTTTAGACTTGTCTCTATTTTTTTTTAAAAAAAACCAAACAAACAAACCCAGAAAACTATTTTTATTACATTAGAGAAAAAGGATATTTCAGTGAAGCTTCAAAAGAAATATTGCCAATTCACTCTCAATTTTATCCAAGATGAGATATTTGTATGTGTAAAAGAAATCTCTAGAATTTCTGTAAGAGTATACCACAGAACCAGGTTCCTAAGGAAGAATATACTACTAGGATTTATTGTATTGTCTCACTTCAGGAGTTTTAAAGACATATGAATGACATTTTGTATATCACTGACGTTTCACATACATCCTTCGGAGGTAAAAAAAAAAAAAGGAAAAATAGAATGAGAGTTTTGTAAAGATATTCTAATTTACTGATGACTACTGGTTTGTTAAGATCTGTAATAATAGTATTATCTTAAAAAAAAAAAAAAAAAGAAATATTTCAGCACGATAAAAAAAAATATAAAGCTTCTCTTTACTCATTTGTAATTCTGCTAAAACATCTTTTAAGAAAAATATCCAAGCTTGTCCAAGTATGTCAGTAATTTAAAGTCCACTTAATTATTTCGGCTATTGATTTTTTTTTCTCAGTAGATGTACTTTTGCTCTTTTCTTCTACTGTAAACTGTTCAGTGTTACCACTTGATTATTCCCTTATATACAGTGATAAAATTATACTTTAACATTTTGTTCGTAGAATCATAGAAGGTTTTATGTTTGGAGGTACATTAAATATAAGCTCATTCTAAGAACCCTGCCATGGGCAGAGACACTTTCCACTAGACCAGATTGCTTAATGCTCCATCAAATCTGGCCTTGAACACTTCCAGGGATGGAGCATCCACAACTTCTCCAGGCAACCCATTCCAGTGTATCACCAACCTCATAGTATGGAATTTCTTCCTTGTATCTAATCTAAATCTACTGTCTTTCAGTTTAAAGCCATTACCCCTTGTCCTATGACTACATGCTGTCGTCAAAAGTCCCTCTCCAGTTTTCTCGTAAGCTGCCTTTAGGTACTGGAAGGGCGCTATGAGGTGTCCTCCGGGCCTTCTCTTCTCCAGGCTGAAAAGCTCCAGCTCTCTCAGCCTGTCCTCATAGAAGAGGTGTTCCAGCCCTCTGATCATCTTTGTGGCCATCCTCTGGACTCTTTCTTACAGATCCATACTCTTCTTATGTCGGGGACTCCAAAGCTGGATGCAGTGGGATCTTGTAAGAGCGAGTCGAGGGTGAGAATCACCTCTTTTGACCTGTGGATCACACTACTTTTGATGCAGTGCAGGATGTATTTTGTTTTCTGAACTGCAAGAGCACATTGCCAGTTCATGTTGAGCTTCTCACCAACCAACACTCCCGAGTTCTTCTCTTCAGGGCTGCTCTCAATCCATTCTCCACCCAGCCTCTATTTGTGCTTAGGATTGTCCCGATGCATGTACAGAACCTTGCACTTGGCCTTGTTGAACTTAATGAGGTTTGCATTGGCCCACCTCTCAAGCCTGTCAAAGTCCCTCTGGATGGCATCCCTTCCCTCCAGCATGTCGACCCAACCACACAGCTTAGTGTCACTAGCAAACTTGCTGAGGATGTGCACAATCCCTCTGTCCATGTCACTGACAAAGATGTTAAACAGCACCAGTCCCAATACTGCCACTTGTTGCTAATGTCCACTTGGACATCAAGCCCTTGACTGCAAATCTTTGAGTGCAACCATCCAGTCAATTCCTTATCCACCGAGTGGTCAATCTGTCAAATCCATGTCTCTCCAATGTGGAGACAAAGGTGTCATGCAGGACAGTGGTGTTAGTTGTTAAACTAAAATTATTGAATAGGTGGTGTTTCAAACTATTCAGAATGCTTTTAAATTTAAGAGTAATTCCTTTGGTCTTTGTTGAGTCTTCTGCAGCTAACATTTTCTTGTTGGACGGCAGATACTAGAACTGACCATGGTATTCCATTGTTAGTTCCACGCATATGTAGTGCAGAAATTTCTTTCTTATTACTCAGTAGTATTCTCTTAATCCAGTCTTTAATCTTTACCAAAACCACACTGGCTTAGTCACTTTTATTTAACTCTGAGTATATTGATTTATTTATCTTATTTCAGATCGTTCCAGAAAATATAGATATGCTTCTTTTCCTCTTGAAATTTAAAAGACTGCGGAAAACTTGTTGCTGAAATTATCGCTTCTCTTCAGAAGAAACAAAAACTACTCTTTTTACAGTGTGCATATTTCAGTTCTCCTACTTCTTGCAGTAATATGACAACATAAATGCAACCTTTGAATTACAGTATATTCTTAACTTGTTTGAGAAAAGTCCCTTTGAAGTCTGATGAAAAGAGTACAGGGAGAACCTTTTGGATTTCTTATATAGCTATCTTCTTTAATAATTGATTCTTGTTCACAAAATGGAATCTCCTTGTTGCCATAGTTCATGCAGGTTTTGCTGTTAATTGGGTATCAGCCTTGCCAGAATTTTAAATAAGCTTTTACAGACATTGCTTTGCAATGTTATTATATTGTAGATTAATAAAGATTTGCTATTCAGAATGTGGATCTGTCTCTGTCTTAGCAGTGTCATGAAAGTAGGAAACAAAATGTAAGAAAGTGACATTTCTTAATTTTATTTTTCTCCCCTAACTTTAATGTATCTATATAGGTATCTATCCTTATATATATAAATCTATTACGTGTTTCAGCTGATATAGTTTAACTTCATTCTTACTGAAAAGAGTAGGATGCTTAAAAACTTTTTTAGGTTTTCTCTCCTACTACTTTTGGGGTTTTTACCTTTACAAACTGATCCATTCTCCAAGATTGATAAATGTGGTATGTGTATACATGGGTCTGTATTTAGAAAAATATGTAGAGATATAGATAGAATGATAGAAAATTAAGTAGATATATTAGACAGATAGTTAGATAACCTGTCCATGGGGGAAAAGAAAATATGGTATGATAGACAAACATGAGATACAAATTCTGGTGATAGGACTAGTGAGGAAGTTGCAACAATGGCTTCAGTTTGATCTCATTGCCTAATTACACCACTAGCATTCTTAAAAGGCTTTAACTCTGGGGTTTTTTTTTTGTCTGCACTGAAACCCATGAAGCTTTGCAGAGCTACCACAGATACATTTTCCTAGGCTTTAATTTTGACTTATAAAAACACTTAGTAATTTCAGTGTAGAAGGAGTTTTACACTCTAAATGGGCAAAGACAATTCATTGCATGTCATAGCGTGGCTGTTGATAAGAGACCTTAGCTATTTTATTTCATTGTTTATTTTGTTTCCAGTTTCTACTTTTCTTTTTTTTTCAGAAAGAGACTTCTACTTTAAAATATAAATTCATTATGTTTAGTCAAATGCTATATTTTTGAAACATCTTTCAAATTATCCCTTTGTTCTAGTGACAATAAAAAATGTGTGCAATGGAAAATAAAGTAAAATTTAAACACATATGCACAAATAGATTAACTGAACTCGTTTTCCTTCTTATGACATTAGTCACTATTAATGAGTCTTGAGCATCAAAACCCAAATATTTCTACTTACTGAATATCACATGAATTTAAATGAGATAAGAGAACCTACTGTTAGGAAAAAAAAAATGAGAGGCATGATGACAAAGGAGAACTGTGGAATGAAGTTTAAATAAATAGGATAGAATAAACCATATAAATATCTTTTATTCAGTAAATTTTGAAGCACTTACTTAGAACACAGACCTAGTACAGAATGTAAAGTAGCTGATAATACATTCTGTCACCTCCCTAAAATGTGTATCTTTTATGAATTAGCTTTGACCTACATTCTGTATTACAGTCAACTTCTGGTATTTGGAGAATAATTTAGCCTTATGTCTAATTACTAGAGTATACAGCAAAGAGTTTACTGCATAAGAGTGTTTACTGAAGATATTTGACATTTAAACCATTACCCTTTAAGTATGAAAACACTAAAGAGTCAATTCTGATGTTTGCAATTTAATTGCATTTGTAGAATTAACTCCTATACCTTTTGCTAGATTTTGGTACAAAGTGCTGCAGCATAGAATGGCTCTTACACAAACCTCAGTGGTGGCTTCTTCAGTGACTCTTTCTAGTTGTTCTACACTAGGATATTTGGGGGCCTTTCCTAAGACATTATAACTTAATAAAGCAAAGCTGCTCAAAGGAATTTTTTCCATTCAAAAGTCTCAAAAGCACATCAGGGAGAAATGTGTCTTTGGTTCAAATTAAAGGGAAAAAAAAATATTATATTCATTTGAGCATAGTGCCGTTTTGACAGAAAACAAATCTCCCTAAATTTTACTTTCTAATTGAATATTTAATGTTTTTAAGAGGTCATTGGGATGTAATGACATTCAAATACAAAATTGGAAAGTTATGAGTTTCTTGTTTGTTCTAGCACCAGATTGTTCTCTCAAGTAGCAGGCACAGCTATTACTTCACAGAGCCTAATATTGGCCACTTTTACATCCCATTTTCACTGTTCTCTAATTCACCAAGGACACTCTTCTTGGCTGGAAACCAGCATTTTCCAGTTTGCTGCCCCGAAAATTAGCTCTGCATGGCACTAAACCAGAATTCTTAAATGCTAATTTAAAGTCACCCTACCATATAAAATTTATATGTAGTGTGTGAACAAAAAGACTTATTTTGAAATTTATTTTTCTTTATAATCTAAAATCCCAGACTAGAGGATGAAAAGGAATATAGTGTTAACATTTTTTTAGGACTCTGAAGTACTGAATGAATATACCTGCACAGTGCTTCAATGATTTTTTAAGCATCTGAAAACCATTGAAGTGTGTATGAAGAAACCACTTGCTTGTTGCTATTCTTACTAACACATATTCATTTCACTTAAGGTGAACATAATTGTTTACTGAGTAAAAACCACAATAATTCCTGCCAATAATGTAATCTGTTAATGTAGCAGTAATTTTCTATTTTATACACCCTCAGTAAAGCACATTGACAGAAAAGAAAGTGTTAATTTCATAAACTAAGTCAATGCTACAGAGTGTTCTCAGGCTCGGGCTGACTGTTTATCTGCCTAGCTCATAGGAACAATACCAGGCACAGTCTGGACTAGCTGGCATTGTACACCACTGCACAGGCAAGAGTCCAGTTCCCATTGGGTGGTTGTGGGTACACTCGTTTGGAGAGCAACAGAGTTCAATATTGCGGGCACAGAGTTTTCTGTGTCAGCTAGCTTTGGTGTCAGAAAATGGTCCTGCATGTGTTTAATTTATTATCCTTGACAAGTAAATTGGAAAACTAAAATCAGAAAAGAGTAATTAGCAGTTGTCAAAACCTCTAAATTCTTTTTTTTTTTTTTGAGGATTCAGAATTTGACTTTTATTCATGGTCAAGATGAGATCTCTTGATGATGTGCACCATGCTGGCAGAAATATTTCCGAGAGTAATCTGAGATTCAGACAAGATGTTCGGCTTTTTCTGTGGAGAATCTGGGAAGGCCCAGAAGAAAAAAGCACTTTACACTACACTGAGGGACTCTACAAGCCCCAGACCTATGTTCAAAGGTATAGTACTATTCTTCACCCCTCTTAATTTTTTTTTTTTTTAATTTTTCTTCACAGAATTGAGTTTAGGATAGTCCCAAATCTTTCTACTAACTCTGCTTGTTTGCCTGCCTTGCCTGCCTTGCTTGCCTTGCCAGTACGTAAAGCTTGACAAGAATAAATTAAACTTTAACAGAAGTTGAAGTTTATGCCCTATGTACATTTGATACAGATGACAGAATCACTCTCTGCATTAGCAGCTTGGTGCTTGCAGAATGGACTCACCTGGAAATCAGTGATACAGTTAGAAATATTATCAGTCCCTACCTCTACATGCTGCATATTAAAAAAAAAAAAAATCATTTTACTGTCCTCCAGCTTTGTGTATAATAGTATAACAACAATAATATTAATAATAAGGAAAAATTACTGAAACTTTTATGAAGGAGGATGCTCTGGAGTCATTCTATTCAGGCTCCAAACTGATGAGAACTGTCAATTACTTTTTGTAATCAGGTAGATGCACAGGCACAAGGATATATATCCACAGACAAATTCTGAGGCTTTGTGTTGCACATAGAAATGGATATTAAAGTTTACTAAGGATTTAAAAGAAACAGAAAATCTTAAACTGCTTCCTAAACCACTTCTTTCTAATAGGATTAATGAGTGCTGGACTTCATTAATTTTATGTATTTGTTCTGAATTAAGTGCTTTCCTAATGTGATTTCCAATGTAAAACTAATATAGGGTCAGGCTCATAGTAATAGAGTAATCCTTAAGCTGGAACATTTCTCTTTACTTTGTATTTCTTAGATTTTAGATCCATGTGTATTTTACCTGCCAATTTTTAATTTTTGTTCTTCCTTTTTTTTTTTTTTTTTTTAAGAGAAAGAAAGAAGCATTTAATACTATCATCAAAATTTATAATTATAATTAAACACAGTGCTGTGTGAACTACTGGACAGACACTGCCAAGCATCAGCTAGACTGGTAAAGGTTAATAACATTTCAGATGTACCAGTATAAACTCAAAGAGTTATACTTCAGGATACAAATTGACAAATTCTGTTACTGTTTGAGAACTCAGTGATATGAGAACTCAATGATAACATTTTATCTAAGTTCAGTTGGCTTTGGATTGTCATTAGTATAAGAGACAATGAATTCCAAGCAGTCTCTTTGCTGATTATAGTTTATCTCTCACGAGTATGATAGTACTCTGCAAAAAAAATGTGAGGGTTGTTATGCTCTTGCAGATGGTAATGTGAGCAGAGGTAGTGTCGGTTATTGATAACACGGAGTTAAAAAAAGACTGAAATGAATGTCATCCCAAAACAAGAGCTGTCGACAGATCTCCTTCCCCATGTGTACTGGAGAAGTCATGTGGCTATACAGACACAGAGTATTTCACCTGCTAATGATGAGACAAAACTATAAAAACAATGACAAGTCTTTGAACTTGTTACAGTTTTCATAAATGAAAAGCAACGTGGTGAAATATGTAGTCTTAGAGAAGCTGTATTATTTTTGTTTCTACTAATCACGTTTACTATTGTGGGTAGGATATTGTACAGAAATTATCCCATAACTGTTCATGGCAACTGCAGTAGTTTGCCTTTACATTATTTTAAGTAGGAACAGAAAAGTATTTAGAAAGACAAATCTCCAGTCTTTTCTTTAAGAATGGTAAGAAGAAAAACGTAGAGAACTAGAGGGTCATCAGTCTGCCAGATCCCTCTGCAAGCCATGTTGAGTTACATGAAGGACAAGAAGGTGATTAGGAATAGCTGATAAGGAAGTAGCAAGGTCAAATCATGCCTGGCCCATTTGATAGCTTCTAGGAAGAGAAAATAAGCTCTGTTGACTCTTTAACATCATTAAAGACCTACAATATGGGACAGAAAACCTCAACAAGTCCACAGACAATAACCAGTTGTAGGGAGCAGCTGATGTGATGAGATATGCTGCTACCCAGAGGGACCTCAACAGGCTGGAGAAATGTCATTACATTCTATAAGGGCAAATGCAAAGTCTTGCACTTAGGCAGAATAGCTCTGGTGCAACTGTGTAGACTAGGCTCCTGTTAATTAGAACGCAGGCTTCTGGAAAAAGCATAGGGATGTGGATGAGAAAAAGCTAAACATGAGACATCAATAAGCCCTTGCAGTAAAGAAAGCCAGTCACTTGCTGGACTGTATTAGTAAGACTGAAGCCAGCTGCCACTGGTTGGCACTTGGAGTACTGGCTCCAGCACTCTTGGATATGCAGTACAAGGTAGACTTTGACATGCTGGAATTGAGTAAAGCAGAGGGCTATGAAGGATGATTGGACTGTTGGAGTACAGGACATGTCACTGAAGGGAAAAGTGACACTGCTGACTTCAACTTATCAAGTAGAGAAACCAAAAGACAGGCTGTCAGGGAAAAGCTTCTCCCATAATTAATGCATACACGTCAATGGAGACCCACCATAGTTATCGATCCAGTGATGTGGCACTATGCGATTTGGATGTCTGCTTAACAGTATTCTCCCAGTCTCTACTGCTGCGGGTCTTCACAGCTAGATACTCTAAGGGTACTTGAAAGCAGACTGTCTGCTCATATAAGGAGAATATCTAGTCAAGGGCCTTTTCAATAACTTAAAGGGGCCGGGAGAGACAAAAAAAAAGACAAACCCTCCCCCCCCCAAAAAAAAGTCAATCTTACCTCTGTTCCTGGAAAGGTCATGGAGCAGATTCTCCTGGAAACCATGCTAAGGCACATGTAATATAAGAAGGTGATTGGTGACAAACAACACAGCTTCACTAAAGGTAAATCATGCCTGATAAATTTGGTAGCCTTCTATGATGAGGTTACAGCATCAGTGAACAAAGGATGATCAAGTGCCGTCATCTACCTGGACTTATGTGCAAAGCATTTAACACTGTTCCACATGACATCCTTGTCTGTAAACTGGAGACACATGGATCTGATGGACTGATCACTCTATGGAAAAGGAGTTGGCTGGGTGGTTGCACTCAAAGAGTTGTGATGAAAGGCTTGATGTCCAAGTGGACACTGGTGACCAGTGGTGTTCCTCAGGGGTCGATATTGGGACCGGCCCTGTTTGACATCTTTGTCAGCAACGTGGACAGTGGGATACAGTGCACCCTCAGCAACTTTTGCCAAAGACACCAAGCTGCGCGGTTGCGGTCAACACCTCTAGGTGTTCCCGTGGAGGGAAGGGATGACATCCAGAGAGACCTTGACAGGCTGGAGAGGTGACCTCATGAGAACATCATGAAGTTCAACAAGACCAAGTGCAAGGTCCTGCACATGATTTGGGGTGATCCCAAGCACAAATACAGGCTGGGCGGAGAATGGATTGACAGTAGCCCTGAGGAGAAGGACTTGGAAGTGCTGGTCGATGAGAAGGTCAACATGAGCTGCCAATGTGAGCTTGCAGCCCAGAAAGCCAATCATATCCTGGGCTGCATCAAAAGGAGCGTGGCCAGCAGATTGAGGGAGATGATTCTGCCCCTCTATTCCACTCTTGCGAGACTCCACCTGGAGTACTGCATCCAGCTCTGGAGCCCCCAACATAAGAAGGACATAGATTTGTTGGAGGGAGTCCAGATGAGGGCCACAAAGATGACCAGAGGGCTTGAGCACCTCTCCTGAGAAGACAGGCTGAGAGAATTGGGGCTGTTCAGCCTGGAGAAGAGAAGGCTCTGGGGAGACCTCTGTGGTCTTCCAGTACCTAAAGGGGGTTTATAAGAAAGACGGGGAGTAACTTTTTAGCAGAGTCTGTGGCGATAGGATGAGGGGTAATGTTTTTAAACTAAAAGAGGGTAGACTCAGACCAGACGTAAGGAAAAAAAAAAAAAAGTTTTACAATGAGGGTGGTAGAATACTGGAACAGTTGCCCAGAGAGGTAGTGGATGCCCCGTACCTGGAAACATTCAAGGCCAGGCTGGATGAGGCTCTGAGTAACATGATCTAGTTTAATATATCCCTGCTTCTCGCAGAGAAGTTGGGCTAGATTATCTTTAAAGGTCCTTTCCAAACCTACAATTCTATTACTCTTCTATGATTCTAGGAGAAGGCCACAAACAAGAATGAACAGGGACAGAAACCTGAGGGACAAATGATAAGGAGGCAAGGGAAGAGGGAGCAGGGAGGAACAAAGTGGGGAAATGGACAGAAAATTATAAAAGGGACCAGTCCTGTAAAACAGGGCCAGTCGTTACATTTGTCTGTCTGGATCCTGCATCTGATCATCTTGGAGTCGGAGTATCAGGTGGGCAAAGGATCTGTGCTGGTATTTGGGGGGACCTGTGAGTGTGGAGTGCCTGTGGGATGAGTGTGTGTTGTTTGTTTGCAGTGAGCACCCAGCTGGACCAGCCAGCAAGTTGGGAACCTGCAGGGAGGGTAAGCAGGGCTGGGATTTGGAGAGAGGTGCTGATTGGGCAGAGGGGCTGTGCTGGTGCTTGGAGGATCTGTGAATGTGTGTTGGCTTGTGAACCGGCAGAGTGTGGGGTATGTGTTGCACCAGTGACCTTCTGCCTCTGTCAGCCCAAAAGAAGGAGGGGACATGGCTATCTGTGCCTGTGAAACCTCAATGTGGGTGCTATTGAAGGCAGTGCCTTGTCTGAGGTCATCTACGTGACTGGCTGTGTCCGTGTGTGTCCGTGCGTGTGTGTGTGTCTCTGGGATACGTGCTCAGCTTTGCTGCTGGTTGAACCTGCAAAGGCAAAAGCAGCAGCCATGTCCCTCATGCTGGGCAGAGAATCCAAGTCCCCAGAGCACTGGGATGAGCTCCAGCAGCTGAGCAGGATGGTCCTTTGCAAGGGTGGCTGAAGGAGCTGGCCACTCCTAACTTCACTTAAGGATTGCATGCACCAATTGCTAATCCGAACAGCCCATGGATATAGCACAGTGCACCTTCTCACAGTTTCAGGTGTTTTTCTCCTGTTACTTGTTGATCCACAGACTGTACCAAGGCTTATCACATTCTGCTCCTGTAACCATTGTCCTGTTTGCCACAGCTCACTACACTATGTGAAAATAAGATGAGAAAACTGAGTTTAGATTTCGTAGGAGCTAACTAAAGGGAGATTGTACTGCTGTCTTCAAGTATCTACCAGCACAGTATACAGAATATGGAGCCAGACTCTTCTCAGAGGTATATAGGGATAGAACAAGAGGTAATGGACACAGGGAAAATTAGATTAACTCACAGACTTTTTTTTTTTTTTTTTTGACACTATTGCAGCACTGGAACAGATTGCCCAGAAATGCTATCATTCTCCATCCTTCGAGATACTAAAAATGCAACTAAAATATAAAATTCAAATATAGGAAATGGAGGAGAAAGAAAACATTTTTCATAAAAATCATGAAGTACTTAATCAGAGGGAGAAATGTTACTGTCAGACAGACCCGTGAAGTGTCTACAGTAGCAATTACATACAAATATCTGTCTACAAATACAGAAACCAGATACAGAAAAATAGATTTTTCAGTCTACTTACAAGTTTTAGGAAAGGAACTAAATTCAATTCTTCAGTTGAATGATCATAAGATACAGTTATTGAAACACTAGAATAAGTATTCAGTGCTGGTTTTCAATGTTGCTTGTAAGTCTGACAGTTTCTGCTAGTACTCAGGACATAATTACAGTCAACAAAGATCCATTGAGCATTTATAAGAAACCAGACAATGTGAAAGAGTATCTGGGTCACACTAGGAAACACGTGAATAGACTGAAAATGTTTTCTCTGCTTATGATCTTACTATTTTTCTAGTGACTAAAGTAAATAGACATCATGGTGGAGTCATTAGAGCAATCACATGACTCTCAGTTTCTGAGTTGTTTTTAAAACTTCTTCCCATTAACTTTGCCTTGGCCATCTAGATGAGAACACCTAGAGTTACACTGTAAAGAAGATTCTTTTTTTTTCCCACTTAATGCTAGCAAGTCCTTGTTTTATCTTATCTTAGCTCAATTACTGTGCAGTGTAGCAATGGGATGTGATGACTTTGTATTTTTTAAAAGCTACACCAAAAAAAAAGAGAGAAATATATTCCTTTATCTCTCTAATACTTTATTCTACAGAGCATGAACATAAAGCAACTTCTTAAAACAGGAGTATCTTGTGTAATGTTAACTCTTCAGAGAGTTTCACTGTTGGATGCCTGGCATACACAGTTGTTGTTTAATCCTTTCTTTTTCCTCTCCCTGACAGTAAATGTTACAATTTTTTTGAACATAGGAGGATCTGATTCTTTAGTTGGCAATAGATAACTGTATAAAATACAAAAGAAAAATCAAATGCAAACTCTTTGAGATGTATAATAGACATTGTATAAATTGTAGCAATTAAAAAAGTAAATCCTTTAAGAATCTGAAATATAATCACATTAAAAACTTGTAAATAGTAAAAACATGAAGCACATACAGAAACTATTTTACAAATGACCTGTACTATAATCACAAATACAAAACCAGATGGCTTTAAGAGGATTTATGTAACCTATCTTCCTGCCCGGAAACAAGCTCAACTAGATCTGTGTCATTTCTGCAAAAGTTTTCCAGCTTGTTGTTAAGATCTTCCTGCAACAGAGATGCCAGATTTGAACTGCTCTGTAAGGGGACATAAACTGGGGGTGACAGCAAGGCAAACAGGACAATGAACCACCTCCAACAAAAGTATAGACCACAGCACCCAAACAAGAAGAGCAGTGTAGATCAGTGTTACTAGTGAGGGTAACCAGGTTTAGCTAACAGACTGCCGTGTAAGTCTGTAATGAAAAGGCAGATTGTACCTCAAACCAGGAAAGCAAGGCAAGGTCAAGTTTAGGAAGGTGCAAGAGCAGACACGGCATACCTGCTGTGCAGCTTAGGTAAGGAGCAGCCCAGGTAGACTATGCTAATGTTCATATCACAGTGAAGCTTTTCCTAATATCTGTTCTGAGTTTTCCTTGCTGCAATTTAGATATATTTATTTATTCCTTATTTTACATATAAGAAGTCAGTTATTGGCTTCTCTTTTAAAAGAGTTTTTATATATTTGAATATTAGCCTATACCCTTAGTATAAACTGTCCTAAATTTGAAGTCATATTGACCTGATCTCAAACTGTTCTTGTTTTTCTGATATGGATTTTCTTGAATTAGCCTTCATGTTCCCAGATGGGCAGTGCCCAGATCTTATTCATCTGATGTCTAAAGAGTGCAGAGAAGAGTAGAAAATGTATTTTACCCATCTTACAGGTTACACTTTTTTTTTTTAAGAAAGGCAAAAAGATATTTCATTTTTTTCACAGCAGTATAATATTGACTTTTCCTCAACTTTGTCATAGCTTTCAGATCCACTTCAACAGAAGTAGTGTCTAGACGTATGAAACTACTACTTAGCAAGAAATAGCAAATAAAACAGAAAGGAAAAATAACAATAAAAAGAGAGGAAAAAAAAAATCAAAACAATAAAAGAAAGGAAATAATTTCATATCTAAATGTAATGTTACCTTTTTTTTTTTTTTTAATTTCCTAAATATCTTAAAGACAACCATTTTAATCTGTTTCATTGTAGAGAAATCAAGTTTTGTTTTTTGGAGCTACTTATATTCTAACACCCTGATCTCTTCTGAAGAACTCACTCTTTATGGCTGATTTTGACTCTCAAATTCTTTAGATAAAACTCAGGACTATTAAGCTTCTGAAAAATAACCCAAAAGTCTCCTCTTTGTTTTTAAACCCTTGGTGGCAAACATTAAAAACAAAATCCCCTAAAGGAACTTGTAATGCCAAATACAGCACTAACCTTTCTGCACAACTTTCTCATGTTAAGATGTATAAAAATACCACCTCCAGGCTTCATATCGCAAGCTTTGTTGCTTTAACTGTGTTGGTTTGTATCTTGTAGAGTCCAAGACACCAGACTGGATTTGAAAAGGAGAATAGCAAGAATAATCAGAGCAAGGGGAAGGGCAGACCCTTTCAAATCTCAGGCACATTCAGCTGGTAAAAAAGATCAATGTGCTATTTGGACTGTGTCTGTTGATTTGCTTCAAGCCTCGGTTTGACCTTTGTGCCTCTTAAGTAAGTAGTTTTTAAGATCCTTCTGCTTAGAAAACTCTCTCTTCTGGAGGGCAATCCTGAGGGATAAGTTGCACAAGCCCTGAGCAGACTATCTCCTTGTACAAGACCTTCCTCACCTCAGCAAAGCAAGCATGTTAAGAGCATAAGATCTATGTTCCACCTATGGCAGTACTGGATGTTTAGGAAAAGACAGTAAGAAACAGGCTGAAGTAAGTAACCAGTAAATATGATTTCTGCCATTAATAATAAAGGACCACAGATTTACAAGACAGTGCTGGGTCTACGAGCTTGTCAGGTTTTGCCTTGGCCTGACCTGATTTTAGCTGTTACCTAGTAGTCAAGTGACTATTGCCCCTACCGTGCTGTAGCTGAAGCTCTGTGAATACCACATACAGTAAAGTCATGAGAAACCCAGTGAAAAAGTCACTGCATAATAATGGCTGGTAAAGGCTTAAGAGGCTACAATGCAGCTTTCAGCCTGTAAGGGAACATCACACTTCCCTCCTATGGAGAACTTTGGATCTTGACAACTCACTGTGACACCCCACAATGTCTGCTTCAGAGAGATGTGATCAGTCTTAGGGCCCAGAGGAGCATGGATGAGCCAGAAAAGCATAAAAAAGAGGGCATAGATATTAGTCATTTTTCAAGTATGACAATTCTAGGGAATTATTGATGAGCTTTTTCTTTATTAATTTTGACTAAAAGAGCTAGCATTAGCACAGTAGGGCTGAAAAATAAACGTGGCATTCTGACTATGTTGTTAAGAATTACAGACCAACAACTAATTCCTACCTTCGTTCCAGCGTTTGACTACACTGACAGAAATAGTTTTCTTATATTGAAACCAAACTTCCCTTGTTTCAGGTTGTGTCCATTGCCTTTTGTCCTGTGACTGATTACCTCCTAGAAGAATCTAGTTCTGTCTTCTTTACACCTTTCCCTTCAGGTATTTATACACATTGATACCCCTCAGCCTTCTCTTCTCCAGGCTTAACAGCCCCAGCCTCTTCTTTTACGGCCAAAGCATATGTACAACTAAAGAATATGTACAAAGCATATTCTTTACAAACTTTTCTGTAAGTTAGAGTCACAATCTGTACCTTATATAATATCTGGAATCCTTTAAAAACACTAACAAATTTACTGATTTCTTCTGTACTTAAGCCAACTGAAGTGATAATTTTTATATGAATTAGTACCTCCACAATTTCCTATATGAATTCTTCGAACACTGTCTTGTAATGGGACCTCCCTTTTTAAATTCTTTTTGCACCTTTGTAATTTGTAAGCAGTATGGAATCCTTGAGTTTTCTTCCTTCTCATACAAATTATCAGCAGTTTTGACAGGATATTTCTCAAAATCTTTTAACCTCTGCTTTACTGAGGTGTATACATGAAGTGTAAATTAGGCAATAGTACATACATTGCTGAAGATATACATTTACAGTGCTAGAGTTCATGTTATCTTCATTTGAATACATCTTTTTCTTTTTGAAACATGTTTTGGTTTTTTTTTTTTTTGATGGTCACCTTTCTGTGGTAATTAACCTGTAATGATTTTTTTTTTCCTGATTTACTCTATTGTTTTTTGATTCATCTACTTCAAATTCATTCTTGGGCAAAACTTCACATTATTTATAGTAAATATTTATTTTTAAATATTTTTTTTTCTGAAAAAAAATTTAAAAAATATTTTTGAAAATCATTCATGCCACATGTAAATATTTTAATCTTTTTGACACTTTTTTTTTTTTCAGTTTCCTTTAAAATAATGATACTAGGGGTTTTTTTTCTGTATCTTTCTCTATTGACCTTATACTGTTGAGGATCTCAACCTTTTTCTCCTTTCTGAATTTTACTTCTGGGTAAATCAGAGTTTTTCTGTGCTCATTATTGCACTTTTTTTTTTTTTTTATGGCCTTATGCATAGTTAGGGTAAAAAAAAATCTCTTCTTGTGGTTCTGTGATTATTTTTCCAAGAAGCAGTTATTGATGACATATAATTTATTTTTTTTCTCTTACATGAACACTTACTGACATTACATGGAGTAATCGAAATTTCTTTGACAACTTCTCATCTCTATTAGACACAGATGCCATTTCAGATACCTTAAGGCAATGGCAGCTTTCACACAGAGCTGAGAGGTGTGACACAGGACTTAAGAGTGATATCTCTCTACACCAGCTTCTGGTGCAGAGCTTCTACACCAGCAACTGGATATCACACAGAGCACCCTAAGGAAATTACACTAGACACCTTTACGCTAACAACTGAACCGTGCTGTTTGTTTCTTTATGTCTAACACAATTCTCCTTATAAAGCTAGGTAAGTCTGTTAGAAAATGTACTTTCCTGCATTCGAACAGCCAGCCATACATGTCTTGTACACTCTCAAAGTGAATATCCACTCACAAAAGGCCACTCAGAATCTGCTCTCATTGGAGAGGCATCAGATATAAGATCTAATAATTTAATTTTTTAAGAACTTAATGCTTGAAGCAAATCCAGAAATATCTTAGAATTCACAGTTCTATTAAAATGTATATGAAGTACACGGCAGTGTTGACCCACATTTGCAGCAATTAAGAAAATAATACAATTAACATCAATTTCAATTAATTTTACCCTGGGTTCCTACATATAACACAAGTCCAATTATTTTAGAATTCTTTGAAGTAGGAGAAAGTATATTATCCAAGAGGGAAAAATACACAATACAGTTGCCACATGCAGAAACAGTCAATTTGCATGGTTAAATAGCAAAGCTTATGGCAAAAGCTAAGATATTAAAAATACTTTCATTAGATTTCTAAATTTTTTTTTATCTATAAAGGACTGCTTTCATCCCTTGGGATACTTGAGGGGAAAAAAAAAAAGCAGCTACTGTACATCAACATTATGTTTATTTGTAAACTACCTTGTAATTATACCTGTGAAAACTGAGAACAACCAAATATTCTTCAGATCTTTAAAAAAAATCTTGAAGTTCTGTAAGGTAAATTCAAGTCAGGGAAGAAATTAAGCCAAAGAGATAGTAACAGGAATAGAAAATATATTCTAGATAACTTGGTTCAATATGGTTTAAACTTGGTGCTGAAGAGATATCTCTGGAAATCTCTGCATTTTCTACCCACATGCAAAGATGTATTTTGAGAAGGAGTGGGGCAGAGTGAACTTGCCTGTATTTCTACTGCCTTGTAAGATCACAGCTTTCCTCCTTTTCTTTTTTTTTTCCTGCCCTTCCAACCTCCTGCTTATTAGATAAAGGTAGAAGGTGCATGTTTCCTCCTTTCAGCTATGGGGTTTTCTTTTTTTTTCACTTCTCTGTGTCCATATTTGGTTTTTTGGGGGCACAAAGATTATAGGGAAAAAGAGCTTGAAACCTCCAGCCCATGGCATCATCTGCAACTGTAGCCCTGTTTCATCGGTGAACGCTTCTCTCCTGTCACTGGCTCTGGGACATGGATCTGTCAGCTACTTGCATGCTCCAGTGGCTGCAGACTCTGCTGCCAAAACCACCACGTCTTCTCCCACAGCATCTCTGTGTGAAGACACCTTTCATAACGTCAATAGCTGAACTGCCTAGTGTATATGTTTTAATATAAGCTGAAAGTGTTTATAATCCTTACTATTAATTTACTGCACCTTCATCTTTTTGTAATTAAAACCTCAGTGCTCTAGCAAATGTCTTTGTTCTTTAGCTCTTTACACTCACTTTTAAACTTTCCTTAGGCTTTCCTGACATACAGTGTGTACCAGCACATCACTTCCACTATGCTATCTTTCAGTAGTGTCCATGACATCTATAAGGACTTGATTCACCTAACTGCTCCTTTGAACTTTTTAGTGCTTTTAAAAGTTCCTTCATTTTTAGATAAAGAAGTTTTTTTACATTTAATGCAAATTACATGGATATTTTACCTTTTTTTTTATTGCTGTGAGCATGTTAAATGATTTTGTACGTTTTGATCAGTGTTACAAAATGGTGGCTCCATTTAATGACTTTAAATTAGGTCTCCTTTTAGTACAGTATATCAAATCAGACATTGCATTTCTTTGAAAGGATTATTCACTGACTGCTTCATAAAAGAATCACTGACACCGTGTAAGATTTCGTCTTTGATTCACAACCTGATATGCCATTTCGTCATCTACATGGAAGCAATAGATGTGATTTTTTGCAGTTACCTCCCTTTTGTTTTTGTTCAGAATCAAACATTAATTGTTGTTATATTGGCAAGGTAGTCTGGGATATAGAACAAATGTTGTGTTCTTCTTGTTTATACCTGGGCTTTCAATCCTAAAGCTTTCTTTTCTACTCATTAAAGTAATTTGAAGTAGCAAAGGGTGAGACAGTTTAATGATTTAGCTTACATATAATGTGTATATATGTGTACAGCACAAACGGAAATGGTAGTACATGAAGAAAACAGTGAACGTACTCTAATATACTAATGTGTTTCATCTAACCATTGGACTTCCAGAGTTTTTCTGCATTCTTAGAAAATAAAAACCTGATTTTTTTCTTCCTTAGCTAAATCTTAAACACAGTAAAGATATAAAAAATTCTTGTATATTATCTCCAATAAGATAATTTCATAACTGAATAACTCAATAAATGAAAAATAAGTTCCTTTATATAAAAATTAAAATATTAATTATAATTTTTCTAAATTATAAATTTAGAAAAATAATTCTTTTTTTTCTCTTCTGTTTCAAATTAAAATTTTCCTAAAGTTAATGAGTTATTTATTTTTCATGGTGAAGCAAAAGAGAGATGTTAAGTGTCTAAAAGAGGAAGCAAATTGGAAAGGAGGTGTCTTAATACCTTCCTATTATAAGATGCAAACCCCCACATGCCATTTAAATGGGAGAAACTTGCGTAGTAAAAGTTTTATATGCAAAACCATTTAGTTAAGTATTTGCATTTTCAATGTCAAATATTCTGAAGTAATTTAAAACTTGTTTGCTTTCTCTTTGAAACTTAGAACTGAATGAAACTCATGATCTTGAAATATAAATCTTCTCTCCTGTTCAGTACTTGGGAAATCATGTCAGAAAAAAACCAGAATTTAAAAGAGGCAGAGAGAAAGCATATCCGTTCTTCACAAGCTGCAGGAAAAATATATGTGAAATTTCTAAGTCCTTACTTCTATTATTTTTTCATCCCTGGAGCTTTTTTTTTTTCCTCTCCTTTTTTTTTTCTTTTGCTGAATAGATGTTCTTCAAGGTGAAAAGAACTATCAGGTGTTTCCAATAATATCTTTGCTTTCAGAAAGTTTCATTTGTATAGAGTTTTACATATCATCCCACTTATGTAAAAATTGATCGTTTGCCATCTTCTATAACCTGTTATTTCTCCTGGAAAAACACAACAATTCTCAGTTATGCAACACAAAATTGGTAGGTGTGTCCCCACAGTCCTATAAACTGCATGCCAGTCAGGATATCATAGGAAAAAGAAACATCTAAGGAAAGGAGGATAAAAGAGAATGAAATTCCCATGGTTCTAGCAGTCACAACTTGGAAGTTGCACAGGCAGGATGAAATAGGAGCTGAATCTTCAGCATGCATTCATCACTGGCCTCTGGGTTCCTGGGAATCCTTCAGACTCAGGCATTCAGTGGAAGCTTCCTGCTTCCATGAGTTTGGAAGCAAAATAAACTGCGTAAAATGATATTTCAAATCATTGACATCTGAATAGATTATACATATATTTAATAACTGCTCAGAATAAAGAAGAGAAGGTACTATGAAAAAGCTAGTTCTAGGCAATTAAAGGTTGGGTGGCCACAAGAAGAAAACCACATCATTCTATGACATATACTGTAAAATCCATTTACTCAGCAGGTATAGGAGGTGGATAACAATTTCTAGTCTGAAGTTTCTACTGTACAACAGAGACATGTTTCAGATTGACACCAGTCTTGCCTTTTGGGTCCATGAACCCAGAGGAACGAGATGCATGCTTTGGCTGCATTCTGCCTGGGCTCCCAAATTCCACATGTAGCAGTTCCAGCCCAGGCAAAGCCCTTCATAGTGTCAGATGGACAGAAGCATGGGTGCTTGTTTTGCACCTAAAAGGCTATTGCTTTCACTATTTATTACTTTCTAGATTTTTAGCATAAACTGCCAGTGGCTTCATTAGGAATGTAGTTGCAGGCCTATTTTTTTTTTTTTTTTTTTTTTTTTTTCTTCATCCAAG
>WHYT01016578.1:65619-86781 GCA_009806455.1 Tetrax tetrax | reverse complement strand
GGTCCAGGGAAAAAAAAAAAAAAAAAAAAAGTCAATGCAAGCAACTAAATTTTTTACTAAAATAAAATCTGATAATCAAGGCTATACTTATATTTTATCATGGAAGTTACCATTTTGATAATATGGGGCCAGACTAATCCTGTTTAACTGTATTTTATTTCTAAACTGGTAGCTGTTCTTACACTATGACACATTAGATACACAGCAATACTAGAAAACCAGTAATCAAAGCCATCCAACTTTCACAGTACTCTTCCACAGTGCATTGAGCCATGTCTCTGGCATTTGGCAAAAGTTTAAATGCACCTGAACGCTATCTGTAATGTTCCAGGAACTGCTTGGAAATGAGAGGTGACATCTTGGGGATAGCAATAATAAATAAAATCACATAAACTCATTATGCTGCTTCCAGTGCAACAACATTTTCAGAAAAAAAATAGGGTTTTATTTTCTTGTTTGCTTGTTTTACCGAGATAAACTTGTTTATACATAGCCTTTCCAAATACCAAACAATCACTAAATAACTAAAATTAAAATGATTGAGATTATTTATAAATCATTATTGTTAGTTTGCTGTACATAGTATTTTCATTTGAGCTGCAGCATGTCTATAGTACAAAAAGAAGTGTTTAACACATTGTTCCACTTAACAATTAAGAAACAAAAATAGACAATAATATTATATGTAGCTTTCTTCAGTAATAAACTTCTCTGTTTTTTTTTACGTATTCTTTGTAGTCAGTTTGTACTCAAGTTGAAACCTTCAAATAAGCCTATGAAAAATGCGAAATAAGTAAATCCAGAACATTTTTGACAATTTCTTATTCGTTAGATGCTGCTCTGTAAACAACTATTTAAATAATAGTGAAATATTGATGAATTAAAATAAATTTCTGAATTAGTTCTTAATTTCTCCTTTACCGTTTCACACACTGGAAAGGTAGGCCCGTGAGAACCTCAGAAAATTCAACAAGCCCAAGTGCAAGATCCTGCACATGGGTCGGGACAATCCCAAGAACCAGGACAAGCTGGGTGAGGAATCAATTGAGAGCAGCCCTGAGGAGAGGAACTTGAGAGTGCTGGTGGATGAGGTCAACAGGAATTGGCACTGTGCACTTGGGCTGCTTCAAAAGAAGTGTGGCCAGGTCAGGTGAGGTGATTCTCCACCTCTATTCCGCTCTCGTGAGACCCCACCCAGAGTAGCATCCAGTTCTGGAGCCCCCAACTTAAGAAGGATGTGGACCAGTTGGAGACGGTCCAGAGGAGGGCCACGAAGATGACCAGAGGGCTGGAGCACCTCTCGTATGAGGACAGGCTGAGAGAGTTGGGGCTGTTCAGCCTGGAGAAGAGGAGGCTCCAGGGAGACCTTGTAGTGGCCTTCCAGTACCTAAAGGGGGCTTATAAGAAAAATGGGGAGAAACCTTTTAGCAGTGCCTGTTGTGATAGGACAAGGGGTAATGGTTTTAAAATAGAGGGAGGTACATTCAGATTGGATGTAAGGAAAAAAAAAAAGTTTGCCCAGAGAGGTGCTGGATGCCCCATCCCTGGCAACATTCAAGGCCAGATTGGATGAGGCTCTGAGCAACCTAATCTAGTTGGAGATGTCCCTTCTTCTTGTGGGGGGCAGAGGGGTTGGACTAGGTGAACTTTGAAGTTCCCTTCCAACTCTAACTATTCTATGATCTCTTCTTCTTGTTTGTCCTGTCATTGTCAGTCTTTTTTTTTTCATAATACACCCATATCACAGAAAGTATAATCCTCTTTATAAAATAATATCTCTTAAGAGTTTATTTTCGTACTGAAAAGGTATACATTCAGATACTTTTTTTTTTTTCGTAGTTATTCCAAAAAGAGGTAGTTTACCAGAAAGAATGAATAACTCAAGGCTATATCAACTACAGGTGGGAAAACTCAAGAGTATAATTGTGCAAACAGGTAAAAAGGTTTTTCTTCAGTTCAGTAGTAAATGAGAGATAGTAGTAAGATTATGAACATCTTAGCCTAGCCCAAGTGAAAACTTTTTTCTTACAGTATGTGATAGAGTCTGAATTCCAACATTGGAACCACAATCCAGGAAGTAATTTTCCCAATAGTTGCCTACATTATTGCATACACAACTGTACAGGACTGTCTAATATATCCTGATGAATAAAAACTCTTTGTATAATCACTTTTAGGCAAATAATTGTACTTAATATTTTTGAAGAATATTTTTCTAATATAAAACTCTTTCCAGAATGTATTCACTTCTTAGTGCTTGAAAAGTGAAACACAAAAGACACTTGTCTGTTTCCAAATAATACAGAATAAGAATTTCTTTGACCACATATAGATGTTTACATTAGCACAAATCTCCATTTTCATATTGTTGTTTTTATAAACAATGGAGAGAAATATGACCTACTACATTAAGGTTAGTCTGAGTAGATAGAGGCATCTACCTCAAATGAGATGAGTCCTGGTCTAGACATGTCAGTTTATGACCGTTACCTAAAAAGAGAAATAGGGTCATTAGCTCAGATATAAGTGTTGAGGTTAAAGGATTTTCATAAAATATGTGTTTACCTTGAAGGAAATAGTGGAAATTTTAGACACAGTTTAATGTATCTGAAAATAAAGACCATTTACAGCAACTAGAAACAAAATAAGGAACTACTACTCAAACTTAGCAGTTAAAATCACTGATTAAGGAAAAACTAAAGGCAGATTCATAGAAAAGATGCATCTCTCTCTCTTAAAAAACTTTCTAAATAGGACAGCAGGAGAAACTAACAACTCTAACTTTTCTCTAGTCTCCTTTTCTTCAGCTTCTATTAAAGAATTTCTCTGAGAACTGGGTAGGAAGCAGAGAGAGATTTTTTTCCATTATAAAAAGCCTGCAACACAAATTTGTACCATGCTAATGGCGGTAGATCGAATGACTGCAGGTATCTCACACATTCCTTCTACAGTCTCAATTTACAATAGTTCATGGTTTCCATTAGACACTTCAGGTCTTGTGGCAATATCTTCATGACTCTCTTGGGTAAGAAGCCATGTTTCAGGTTGACTGGTTTTGAAGGTTGGTTGCAAGTATAAAAATAGCATACAAAAATAGAGTTCCATCAATGCCTACCTGAACAGAGGAACTCCAAGGCTTTTAAATTTGTCTCATCGTTCACTACCTGCCTACTCAAAATGCTCCTTGAACCATTAACAATATAAACGAGTCTAATGAAAAATGGATTGACTACAATCCCGGGGTGAAAGTGAAAGCTCGTCTGTAAGGAAGCCCCTGAACATCTCACAGATTAAGGTAAACTGAAATAATTCACTTAGGGATGTACTTTCAAACCATATCCTGTGGTGCTATAAAAGCTAGGGAAAAAAAAAAACCTCTTCTGCCTCAAAAAAAAAATCTGTTCTTTAGATATAATTTCGTTAGTAAATACCATTTTTAGAACACTCTAAGTGCTCTAAGTACTGTTGAAATATGTTTGGCCAGAAAGTCTATCTGCATGAAAGAAAATGTTTGAGCAACAGGTGGGAACTAACAGAAAAATGTTATCTTGGGTCAATTTTTCCATCTTACTTCTTTTTTTTTTTGCAACTTCAGACTCCACAGAATTATAAAAACTGAGTTGTTTAATTGTCAGAAAAGAAATCTTTTTTTTTTTTTAAATAAAAGTAACGTGATTCTGTTCTTTAGAATTCATTTTCCTAGAAGGTAAAAGAATAAAATACATCTTAATCCAAATAAAATAATAGACTTAAACAAATTTAAAAAAAATAATGTATTCAGTCTAATTTTTATCCTTAAGGTGTCATCATATTTTGAACATTTTCACAATTCCTTTTTTTCACTTTGATTCAGGATCAATAAAAAAAACATTTAGAATCCTCAGAAACTGTGTGAGAAAAAAAAAATATTATTAATCCACCACTGAAAATTACTTTTTTTTAGCTCACTAAGTAGAAATATACATTAAAAAGTGAGACATTCGAAGTAGTCAATAGAAAAAAAAGAATGTGGATTTTCAGGCTTTTAAAAATTTTATTTTTTTCCAAATAAATGTTTTTTCTCACATAAAAATAATTTTAAGTAGTAATAATACATGTTTGAAATATCCTTTTCACTGAGTGAAAAATAAATAAAAGTATTGTTCATCCATTCCTTTTTATAATTCTTATTTATCTCCTCGTCTTCCTAGAAGGAAAAAAAAAAAAGTGGAAAACTAAAAAAAAACAACCAAGAAAGAAGAAAAATTTGTCCACCAAACAACTTCTGAATTATTTTACTTTTTACAATGTAATCATAAAACTAAATCCAAGAAATGTAATGCATGTGAAAAATGCATACGAATGTATCACAGGACAAATCCAGATGATTTACATTCAATTCAAGCATACTTTAGCATGTATGTTGCCAAAACCAGACCAAGATTCATATTTACATGCCATCTAATCCTCCTGGCACATTCCAGATAAACTTGCAAACATATGTACTGCATATCTTAAATAAATATTCTGCATAATTCTAATAATCTAATGGTTCAAGTTCATATTTAGTAGATTATATGCGTGAGTCCTAGCCGGACAAAATATGGACTTTGGAAGCCAGGAGAATTCTTTCAGCACAGGTTGATACAATAGGTTAAGAATCAGCTGTGAATGAATGGAGTGGAAGGATATTAATCCTTTTTTTTTTTGAAAGTAGGTCAGTATTCAAGCACAAGCGTGAGGTCCCCAGTGTGGAAAGGAGTGGGACAACAACAAAAAAGGTTAGTAGTCTTTTGAGACAACAGTGGAAAAGGTTAAGTCTTTTGAAAGCACGTATTTCTCACAGTTGGTTGTGAAAGCCTAGACTGCTATCTTAGGTTAGACAATTAATTACGTCTGGAGAACTTCATGTGATGCTATGTTGCATTTGCATTCTTCATAAGAAGGATTTCACTTATAAGTACTGTAACATGTGCCTGTGTCAGGAGATCATCTACCACTGACTGCTTTCTGTCTCATTTAGGCTGTAAATAGTCTGGGTTTATACTGTTGGTTTTGCCTGGGAATTAATTTTGTTCACAGCAGCCTGTATGGTGCTGTTTCGGATTTCTGACCACAATGTTGGCTTGTTTTAGCTACTCCTGAGTAATTCTCATACAGCATCAAGGTATTTTCTTCTTTCTATGTTGCCCCATCAATTAGAAGGCTAGGGGCATGCAAGAGCTTAAGAGGGGACAAAGCTGGGACAAGCTGACTCCAACTGACCAAAGGGATATCCCATCATGCTCAGCAATAAAACCTCGGGAGAAGGAGGAGGAAAGGGGGACGTTCAGAGTTATGGCATTTGTCTTCCTAAGTAACCATCACACCTGATGAAGCCCTGCTTTCCAGAAATGGCTAAATGTCTGCCTGCTGATGGGAAGTAGTGAATGGATTCCTTATTTTGCTTTGCTTGCATGCACAGCTTTGCTTTACCTATGAAACTGTCTTTATTTCAACCTACAAGTTTTCTCACTTTTACCTTTCTGATTCTCTCCCTTTTTCTGCTGGAAGGGGAGTGAGCGAGCAGCTGTGTGGGGCTGAGCTGCCTGCTGGGGTTGACTCAGAAAAGATAGCTTCACTCCTTCACTCTACTCCATGTGATGCTACTCAAATTTCTAAAAAAGAATTGTTTATGGTTTAAAGAGCTGCCTAAGATTACCAGAGTATCCAGCAATTTTGTCCTAAATTACAAGATTCTTATGTAATAACTAAATATAGTGAATTTGATGAGCTAGATCTCTCAGGTCTTAACTCATTTACAGAGGGGTTTTTATGTAAGCAAGACGCCTGATGGGGTTTAGCAGTCTCATGTATCATTTATCTTTTTAAAGAAGGGCATCCACATGTCTGTGTGATGGGATACACTATGTAAAATTGCAAACTAACATTAATTCAGATACATTTTCTAACTTAAATCTCCTTATTAGTCTTGATTTTGGTCTGTAAGACTTTGTTCTCTCCTTACTATGTCACTGAATATTCCCTAAAAGACTCTTAAGTTTCTACATAGTTATTTAAGTTGATAGTGTAAAATAGCATTCCATGTACTAAAAGGAAGAAAAAAAAACAAAAAACCAAAAGCACAAACCAAACCAAACCAAAAAAAAAAAAACCAAAACCAAAAAAAACCCCTACCCAACCCTCATAAAACTTCACATTAAAATTCACCAGCAAATATTTTAGGGTATTCAGCAGGTACCATCAAAGTTGGTGTCATTTAACATACTATCAATAAGCACATTTATCGCCAAGGATGCAGCTGCAAATATAACAAACATTAAATAAATGCCTTTACAGTTTATTTCATTTCTTCTGTGCAAACAATGCACAACTAAATTAACAGAAAGTCCTCCTTTGGAATGCACTCTTTTCTAAGAAAAAATTAAAATTGGATATCTTATGAAGAAATACATATGTAAATTACTTCTTTTCTTTTTCTTGAACTATAATTACCAAAGGATTGCCATGAAAAGAGCTAAAGGCTATAATTAATATTGTTCTCTTTTTCTTGGATGAAACATTTAAATACAGTGCATTATTTCATTGATCTCCCTGTAGACGAAGTCATGCCAATCCTTTTTTTTTTTTTTAGAAACAAGTTTCCTACCCAGTTTCCCCTCCTCATAACTTTGAACAGCGTGTTGTTTTGTGGTTTCCAAATGTTCAGAAATACTTTCAGAATCACAATGAAATGGAGACATTAAGATTGCAATCATGCTAACATTCTTCTCTGCATTTATTTTTCACAGTTAATGATTAATAATTATTTTCTGGTTCTTCTTGCCATGATGTAATGCATTAAAATTGGCCTGTAGAGGGTTCCAAAGATTTTCTCTACAACAGCTTCTGTTCTCAAAGGATGTGGAGCCAAATTAACTAATCAACCTGCAACTCAAAGTATCCTATTTTTTGTCCTTTTGCATAGTTAAAATGAAGAAGGAAGAAAAAATTCTTAAAGAATAACAAGGAGCTAGAAAGTTTTCAGATCAATTTTGCTTAACCATACATCCTTCCTCTTGGATGTAAGCTCAAAATTAAGGAGCTTTCAGTATAGTGGGGATTTTTTTTTAATTTAAAAGATTTATATAGGTCAATTTTTCTGAATAAAACTGCTATTTAATACTCATTTTGTCTTTAACAGAAAGATAAATCTTAGAAAATTTAACGTCTGAGAGTCATCACTTAAGACTGAACTGGTTTCTACAGCAGCAACCCTTTCTTTTTCTTGTGATATCTCTTCAAAATTGTGGTTGTAAGTGAGAATATGTGCCTACTTAATTAGAAATAATTTAAATAAATTAATAATTTCTCTTGTTTATCTATTTCAACATACATCTTTATTTCACTATAGTTTATTTACTGATCTGCAATAGTTATAACAGCTTAATATATTGTATAGGGATTTTTTTGTGTGTATGCAAGCACATGTATCATAGATACACCTGAGCTCATCCTGAACTCTGAAAATTGGAAACGAAACTATTGCTGAGTATAAAAGGGGTAGGAATCATAGGATGACATCAATAAATAAATCACTTATTTATCTACATGTTGTAAAAGCAGAACAGAAATTAGTATTTTATAATTGTTTAACATGTAATAGTTTAATGGATGATTCATCTGGAAAGAGGAGATGGATGGATGTGTTTATGTATATAATAATATATCCACATACATATAAGTACTTACAATTCAAAATAACTCTGTCATCTATTACTTAAGTAGAAGGGCTCAATATTTTTTTTTTGAAGTTTACAACCAAATACTTGTTTCAGCTTATGTTTACAGAAGCATCAAGGCCCAAAGCTTCCTAATCCAGTAAATTTCAGTTATGAATATACACAGAGTATACAGAGTTTAAATTATCTAGTACAGTGCACCTCACAAAATTGGTTTTCTTAAGAGTTACTTTATATTGAATGAATTACTCATGACTTCAGTCATTTTTCTTGCTACTGCAGTACACAGAATGCACAGAAACAAATTGGAAAAGCACTGCATTGAAAAACAAAGAAAAGAAAGACAGAAAGACAGAAATAGAGGAGGGAGGGAGGGAGGGAGGGAGGAAGAAGGGAAGGAGGGAAGGAAGAAAACAATTAAAACCCTGCCCACACCAGAACAAGAATGTGCCCTATGGGCTTGAGCTGATCTCAGACAAGCATGCACTGCTGAGCATCTTGTTAAAACAGCTACTACACTCATACACATTGAAAACCTAAATATCAGATGTAAGCCCTAGGTATGCTGTCCTAGTTTTCAGATTTCTTACTGGTGACAATTATGTTTTCAGTGTCTTATAAACCTGAATATAATACTATATATTGCCAATACAGTTAATACAGCCTGGAAAACAACCAGACTGCTTTAGGAAGCTGATGAGTTCTTTTGACATTGATTGCTATGTTCTTGAAATATCTCTCCCACTATTTTCTGTTATTAACTTCTAGAAATGAAAATGTTAAATAATCTTGTACAACCTTAACAAGATTTTGTATAAACACACTGTCATCTTAGAGTTAGTAGTGCATGACTGTCATGACATTGTTTTATTTTGTTCTACTTGTCCATTGAAGAAATAGAGACTTTACACTATTTTTTTTTCCTTTAATACTTGATTAACATACTTGTAAAATTAAACAAAAGAAAAAATAAAATTTTCATTAAAATCCAGGACAAGGTTGATTATTTCAGGAAACAGGTCCTGTGCAAGAACAAATTCCAGTCTCTGTGTGATTAGTTTACTATAAATATTTCCTTAGACAATCAAAATAGACAACTTCATTAAAATTCAATTTCTTCTTCAGTTTGCTATTACACATTTCTAGATTAAGATTCTTAGAGTGTTGGTTGAAATTCCTCATTGATATGTCTAGGCATTCTGACCTTGGAATGCTAATCTGAACACAAACATTTATCTCTGCCTTGTCACTGCTTTAGCTTGTGTCTTATGATCAAATCCTTCAGATGGGTGGATATCCATCACTTTTCTACCATCAGCCTGAGTAGATTTATAGATGACATCTAGAAACAATAGTTATTTTGAATAGTTTAATGCTTCATAAAATAGAGCAAGAAATTCCATAGTACTCCTGTGTTCTGGTAACTACAACTATTCAACATTTCTCAGTATTTCTCAGATTGATCATACTGTGGAATAATACTAACATTGACTTCTCTCATTTTTTTCCATTGCTTAAGGATTGTATTAGCCAGTAAGATGCCACGTGATAGTTACATACTTGAAAGACAAAAGAGTCTAAGTAAAATGCACACATTCATTGGCAATGTTGTAAGTAAATTTTATTAATATTTTTATACTTTGGGATCTCTGAATTTAAAGCACAGTGTTGTAACATTCTACCAAGCACAGAAGACAGGTAAGCCTTTTCAGTTTTCACAAAACCAGTAATTAATATAACAGAATAGATGTAAAAATATCTTTGAATATGAAGGACAGTGAATTTATTTCTATACATATATGATTAATTAGAGAGAATCAAAGGGAAATAATAATAATTAATAATGTGCTGTAAAAAAAAAATATTCTATTTATCTTCCTCTAAGGAAAAAAGGAAGTAAAATAAACATTTTATTGGAGGAAATAGCAACATTGTTAAAGCTTTTCCATTAGATAAATAGTTCAAGAAAAATATAGTGAACAGTTTTATTTTATTTTGTTTGTTTACTCATCACAAATATCTAATCCTTTTTTTTTTTAACATTTAATTTCAGTGTTTGAACATCCAAACTGTGAAGTGAAAAAAAATAAATGTCTAATACATTATGTAATAAAGGTGATATTGTAATAAAATTAAGAAAAAACCCACCAGCATTGCTTATGTAGATATATGTGTGGGGCATTCATTATTATTTTATTTTATTTTTTAATTAAGATTTCTAGTATAGATGGGGTTTTTGTTGGTGGACGTGCTAGGGTTTTTTTTTCCCCCGAGGATTTAAAAAATTATAGAATTTGTAAATTTTGATAGAATTAAAATTTGGGAATAAATTTGTGTTAAATTCTACACAGCAAAATACTATTTTCTGCACAAGATACTAGAATAGAAGGACAATTCAAATTGGAACAGACCTCAGGGTGTCTCTAGTCTAACATCCTGGACAAAGTAGAGTCAGCTGTGAAGTCATAACACGTTGCTTAAGACTTTATCTAGTGTGTTCTTGAAAACCTCCCAGGATGAAGACTGCATAACCTATGTAGGCAATTTTTCGTTTGCATTTAATTCCACATACTTTGGTCACAGCTATTAAATGCACACTGTGAATTAAGCTATTCAAACTTGACTGAGAAGCAAGTGAATTTCTTTACAGCAGCATTATTTCCACTAAACTTTATAGGTACATTTTGATCTTGTTATTATCATTACAATGACTCTTATGTTGAAATATAAATATTCAACAGAGAGAGTTTTTGAGAGCTTCAAATACTCATTAAAGAGTCATTTAACGGAAATAAGGGAAGATCATGTATATTCATTTCTTTGGTTTGTGGCTTGTTTACTTTTCTGTAGAGTGAAGTTGACATATGCAAATGTCTACCTTACATTCTATTCCAGGCTTCCCAACAGCCAAATATTTCTAAGGATTAACAATTTTTAATATTTTTCCCCAGAAGATAATAAATATTTTTTTTTTCTGAAAGTAAATAATTTTTTTTAAGAAAAAAAAAATTAAAAAGCAGAGGAAACCCTTAATCTTGCTATCTAAAAGTAACTTTGCAATTGTTTTTTCCTCATTCATATTCTTGTAGACAGCTATAATTTTCTTCTAGTACTTCAATGTTCTTTTTTTTTTTCATAATTTTATGTAGAGGACTATCTTTTCCCCAGTACTTAAGCAGTGTATATTATGAAAAATAGCAAAGAATTTTTTTTTTTAATTAATTTTACTCATAGAATTGCAGAGATTGGAAGAGATCTTTGCGAGTCACCTGGACCAAGTTTCTGCTCAAAGTGCATCCACTGAGAAGAGGTTGTTCAATGCCTTGTCTGCTTGAATTTTGAAAATCTCCAAGGATGGAGTGTCTATAATGTCTCTGGGCAACCTGTTCCATTGTTTGACCACCCTCATGGCCATTTTTTTCTCAATATATTGAGCTAGAATTTCCACTGTTCAAAGTTGTGCCTGTTGTTTCTTGTCCTATCCCTGTGCACCAGTAGGGAGCATCTGGTTCCATCATCCTTATATCCTCCCTTGAGAGCAGTATGATCCTCGTGAACAAATTAAACTTCCTTAGCTTTTCCTCATGTGGTCTGTGCAACAGCCTCATTTTTCTAGTACTGATGAGCACAGAACTGGACACAATGCTCCATATATGATCTCACAATTACCAAACAGCAGAGCAAAATCACATCCCTCAAGCTGTTGGCTATAGCCAAGTATCTGAATGACCTTCAGTGCAAGCTTCTGACTCTTGTTCATAAACGGGCTTTCTGGTTAGTCAGCTTGAACTCTGTAACTACTGTCTGGGGTTATTTCAGTACAGATACAAGACTTTATATTTGTCTTTGTTGAACTTCATGACATTCCAGTAAGCCCTTTTTGTCCAGCTTCTTAAGCAGATTGATGATTTTCTCGTATTTGATTTGGTATTGTCTGTAAAACTGCTGAGGGTGTACTCTATGCCATCATCCAGGTTTCTAATAAATAAATTAAATACTATTAACAAAGTAGTGAACTCTGAGACATGCCACCAATAACCAGGCATCAGATGGATTTTTCTACACCCAGTGACAATTTTTTAACTTAGATAGGCCAGTTAATTTTCATAAATCTTATTGTCTACTTCTTCCACCCATAACCATTTTGAGTCTGATGGGACTATGGAAGAGTATGTAAAAGGCTTTGCTAAAGTAAAGTTAAATAATATCTACTATTTATTCTCCTTTTGTCTAACTGAGCTAGTTATTTCATTGCAGAAGGTAATCTGGTTGGTCAAGCATGATTTGCACTTTGGGAAATCCACTCTAGCCAATCATATTCTTGTTTTTTCCAATAAATTACTTCCAGGATTTGGTCCATAATCTTCTCAAGATCTGAGATAAAACTGGTCACCATGTAGTTTTCCAGATCCTCTTTTATTCCAGTCTTGAAGATGAGTGCGATATTAGCCCTTTCCACTGCTGCAGCACATTTCATTTCCTATGACTTTTCAAAGATCATAGAAAAAAGTCTTGTAATGGCATTGGCAGCCTCTCCCAGCATCCTTGGGTGCGTTCCACCTGTTTCCACAGACCTTTATTTGTCCTACTGCTTTAAACATTCCCTACTTGTATTTTTCTTGCTTGTGAGTAACGCTTTATTCCTTTTATTTGGAAGGAAATATCTTTGGAAACTGGGAAGTCAAAGGCAAAAACTGACAGGTGACAACTGAAGGAAGGAGGAACCAAGAAAATCAAGAAAACACTACTAAATATCTCTGTCTTTTCTGAGAAGTAGGCCCAAATTTTCTTAGGGTTTTTTTTGCCTTTTTTTTTTGTTGGTTTTTTTTTTTTTTTTTTTTTTTTTTTTTTCAGCTGATAGACTTACAGAAGCCCTTCTTTTTGGCTCTTGTATTCGTTGCTAGCTTCAAGTCCAAGTGAGATTTGACTCCCTGTCCTGGTTTTGGCTGGGATGGAGATGGTTTTCTTCCCAGTAGCTGCTGTGTTTTGGATTTAGTAAGAGATTTCATATGTGAAGAATGTTTGTAATACACTGATATTTTAGTTACTGCTGAGCAGTGCTAACAGAGTCAAAGCTTTTTCTGCTTCTCATACCACCTCACCAGCAAGTAGGCTGGAGGCACACAAGAAATTGGGAGGGGACTCCATCTGACCAAAGGCATATTCCAAAAGGATAGATGTCATGCTCAGTATATAAGTGGGGGTTGGCCAGTGGATAGAATTCTGGAAGTTGTTGCTCAGGATCATTCCAAGATAATTCTCGGTTCCACTCCGTGATCACTGCTCAGGATGGGGTACATTGGTTGTTGAGTCATTGGAGAGTGAGAAATTATGCATTGTTTGTTTTGCATGTTCTATTATTATTATAATCATTATTATAATTATTTTATATATACAATTATTGTTATTATATCTTCCTTTTCTGTCCTAGTAAACTATTTTTATCTCAACTCATGAGTTTTCCTTTCTTTCTGTTCTCCTCTCCAGCTCACCAAAAGGGAGTGAGTGAGCAGCTGCATGGTGCTTAGTTGCTGGCTGGGGTTAAACCATGACACTTCCTAATTCCATCACTTTGTTCCCAGGTGTTGTCCCTGTAGTCCTCCTGGGTAGCTCATTCTTACTTTCATTTCCTGCATACTTCCTTTTTTCTGTGTACTTATTTGTTTCTCCGAGCCAGTCTTCTGCAGCTCTGGGTAGAATGAACATTGGAAAGGACTGTTCCTGTGCTTTGAAGAAATTGGTTTTTACGGTCAACCTGTTCTGCTTGGACCCTTTTCCCTTCACGGAAGACTCACAAGGGATTCTGCCAAAGATATTCTGAAAGAAGACCAAATTTCCCTCCCTTGAAGTCCAGTGTTTGTGATTCTGCTATTTGTCTTAGTGTCTTCTCCAAAGATTTAAAAATTCACTATATCATGTTTGTTCCACTTCCTCAATGTGTTTTCCCTTGTTTGCTATTGTTATGTGTGTGAGGGATTTCAGTGATGGTCCCTGTAGGGCCATTGTGTGATATTGCAAGCTGCACACAGCTGTGAGAACACAACCTTGGAGAGGGGAGCTAGGAGGGTTGTTATTGAGCAGTATGTTGCCGCTATCCGGGAATTGCTGTTAGCCAGCAGGGCACGTACTTGGCAGGCCTTGCTACGTGCGCTGGCCACACGTGCAGCAACACCTGGTCAGTACTCTTCCACTGAATCTGCTGAGGGTATAACCAGAGGCTGCTCAGAGTGCAGGGGAGAGGATGGACTCAGAGCACACTCTGTGAACAGCAGGGCATGCCCTAAAGGTGCTGCGACTACCTCCCTGCTCTGTTCTGGCCCTGCAGATCATCATCCTCCTGCTCAGTGGTGTCTCCAGCTTAGTTGGGGTGGTAAGACTCTCATAAAGGGAAAAAATTACACTGGAAACTGCTTATGCTAGGAACTGTAACTGCTTATGCTAGGAACTGCTTATGCAAGGCTATAATAGAGTAATAAATACTGTTGTGCTTTTAAATATCATATGTTAGGTGAACTTTGTGCATAGGAATCCTACGAACCGGTTACATTATGTCAAGCAGAACATTTCCCCCATCTGGTCATTCATGTCACTGAGCTATGTTAAAACAATCCCATCTCTTCATCTTCCAAACTGGCTTCCTAAAAACCTTGTAACCATCCACTCCAGCACCCAGTCAGGCAGCTTATCCCATGTTACATCCCAGGGCTGTTGCGGGTTCATGATTCCCTAAATTAAGGTGAAACAACACCAAGTGATTGATTTAACACTTTATTTAACATTAACAAGGAATGAATTAAGTTTGAAAACTTGGAAAACATAAAGAGGTTCATAGCCAGGGCTCTTATCAGAATATTTATAAGCAAAAGGATAAAATGGAAAAGAGAGAGAGAGGAAGAGAGAAAGAAATAGCACCACCCTTGGATCCAGCAATGATGATGACAGGCAGATGTGATGGTCCTCCAGTGGCAAAGACGCACGTGGCTTCCTGAGGCAGTCTCTTTAATAGTCTAATCCCTGCCTCCAGTTATGCCACTGGAGGACTTGTTCCACAGAGTTCTGGGTCTTCTGTGCTGGTGCTAAGCAAGTGCTAGATGTAAGGGGTGGTCCTAAGCCCCTTCGTCAGATAACCGCTGTGTGACCCCTGACCATATATGACAGGTCATTATGTAAGACATCTCAGAACATGGACCTATGGAGCCGCGCATCCCCTGATACACCCTCCACCTCCTGTGTTACCTGACTCCTACTGTCCCTATGCAAATTACACTCTGCCCCACAACAATATTTGAGGCATTAATACACATTAGCTCTATCAGTCCCTCACATTCCACCACATATCTGCAGTTCAAATGAGATTAGAGCTCTTCAACTGTATATGGACTTCTAATTCCTCGTCTGCTTCTTCTGCTGTGTGAATTCATGTACAGGCAGAATATATGGATCCAATCACTACCTAACAGAAGGAAATGCTCTAAATTATGCAGCACCTTATGCCCTTATTCCCTTATGCCCTTATTCCCTTAAAAATAAACTCTTCAAAATGTTATGTTTTCCCCATGGTCAGACATCAGCTACTGCATTAAAAATTACTTTCAGCTAAATGCAACAATTTTTTTTTTTGTACCTGCAAATAAATTTTATTTTTGCATATTCCTGTGCCTTTGTATATTTGTTTCAGAAAAATATTAGATTAGACGCTTGTCATAGTTCAGCCCCAACTGGGACCAGACTATGCAGTCTCTCTCTCACTCCCCCCATCCTCCGAGAGAACAGGGGGAGATGATGTAAGAAAAAATGGCTCAAGGTTTGAGATAAGGACTGGAAGAAATCCTTAAAGTTACTGTCACAGGCAAAACAGACTCATCTTGGGGAAAACTATTCATTTATTACTAAAACTAGGAGAAGAATGAGACAGGGAACAAGATAACCTCCCCCCACCCCTCCCTCTTCCCAGGCTTAACATTATTTCTATTACCTTCCCCCCCGAGCAGCACAGGGAGGGGAAGAGGGAATGGGGGTCGAAGTCAGTTCATCACGTGTTGTTTCACACCACTGCTTCGTCGTTGGGGGAAGAACTCCTCACATTCCTCCCGTGCTCAAGTGTGGGGTCCCTCCCGCGGGCCACAGTCCTTCATGAAACTGCTCTGGCACGGGTCATCTCTTCCACGGAGTGCAGTCTCTCCAGAATGGCTGCCCCAGAGGGCCCTCCAGGGGCCACAGCCTCCTTCAGGCATCCGCCTGCCCTAGCATGGGGTCCTCCACGGGCTGCAGGTGCATCTCTGCTCCTCCATGGACCTCCATGGTCTGCAGGGGGACTTCACCATAGGCTGCACTATGGGCTGCAGGGGAATCTTGGCCAGGAGCAATATTACTCCTCCCTCTCCTTCTTCACTTAGCTTGCTGTCTGCAGCCATCCCTCTCAGAAAAAAAATTCTTCACAATCAGCAGGTTCTCTTCACATCTCCTCTCCACTTCTTGCAGTCAGACTGGACAGAGTCAGGCCCAGATGGCAGCCTGGCGGGAGGCCAGAGGGTGAGGGCCGCAAGACCCACAAGGCTTCTGTCTCCCCCTCTGTGCCCCCGCTTCAGCTTCTTCACACCTTTTTTCTTTTTTTCTTGTTTTTCCCCTTCTAGCATACGTTACTGCAGAGGCATTATCAGGGAACATTCTGTCACCAATTGGCTTGGCCCCAGCCAGCAGCAGGTACACCCTAGGCCTGGCCAAGTCCACTGGACAAAGGGGAACAACTTCTAGCAGTTTCTTACAAAAGATGCCACCATGGCTCTCCCTCACTAAATAAAAATAGAGCACTCATTAACATTTTTATTTTAAATTTCAACACTATTTTAGCTAATCTTTTTACTAAGACTACTGAAGGTTTACACTTTTTTTTCCTTAGAAAATACCAATGTGTAGAATTCTATGAATTTGACAGCAAAAACATTAAAAAAAAATCATCACTCTCAACTTTTCAATACTTTCAGCTGAGTTATAAGAACACTAAATTGTACTTGGTCATGGGGACATGTGATGAGAAGAACTGATGACCTTGATTTATCAGTTTTTAAAATAGCCTTTTTCACCTTAATGTTTCCATCCATACTAAGGACGACAAGTTTGTCCATGAATAATGTCAGTGACACATTTAAATAGTTAAAGTAGGGTAAGGATTGCTGTTGAGGTGGCATTTCTGATAAAACATATCAATATGCTCCAAGCTGATGCCAAATGTTTAGGGAGACAATTGTAAATTTTTAGTTGGGTACTGCTATGGCAAATCGGAGTGTTCCTATGCTTTTACTGTATGTCATTTTTTGTTCCTCTAAGGAATTACTTACACTATCTTAAAAAAAAAAATTCATCAAAAGATATACAAAGCTTGCAGCTTACTTTTGTTATCTATGTGTGTACTTTCTAGGTAACAGGTTGGCAGCAAAGGTAACAAGCTTTCTCTTACTCCTTCCTTTCTCTTTTATCACTCTCCCTTTCTTCACTGAATGAAACTGGATAAAGCAAACATTTTTTTTTCCTTTGACAAAGGGATACTCAACTCTGGATAAAAAAAGTTGTAGCTGATACTGGAGTGTGGCTCAGCAATGCTATTTGCTGTACTAAGTGAAACTGATCAGAATGTTTTTATTTAATACACACAGATTGAAATACAAGGGAAGTGGTTGAATAAGGCTTTTACATTATTAATATGAAAGGAACTATTCAGAATTAACTGTAGCAGTGTGTTTTGTGGCTTCTTCCTTGTTTCAGGATGATTACAGTCTGACTTCTTCATGATTGAATGTGGAGCAATGGAGATGTCCGGCCATTGCTAGGATCTTACAGCTAATAGGGGTGGAAACAGTAAGACAGGTTTTGAGGCAGTCATAGTAAAACTACATCCTGGTCAAAAGCTGTACCAGCAAAAAATTACTGCATTTTTGCTGTCTGTAGAAACTTCCACAGCCCTACATACATTGAAATCCCCTCAATAAAGACTATAAGTAATCTAGTCTGAAAGGTGTCAAATACTTATCACACCAGTAAGTGTGCTATTCATTATAATGCAGTGCAGGCTGGAAGACAACTATCTCCTTTCTGTCACTGTGTGATAACAAATACACTTTTCAGGAAACCGAAAGAAGAGAGATCATGAAGACCAGGAACAATTCAGTTTCAAAGATATTAGAGCATTGAGTTGTAAGGGATGCATTTGCCTTTCAGTCCCAATAATAATAGTGTTTATATAATTTGCCTCTAACCAGTCAGGATAGAAACCCATCCAAGTGCCAAGTGTCCCAGCTAACTGTCCTAACCACTACATTGTATGTACTTTCAAAAGAGTGAGAGGGAGGTTTTCACTGTTGTTTTTCTCCCCAGACATTCTCCCAATCTGTCATTTAGAGACCACCTTACCCGCATGATTCTATCTCAAGAACCACATACCTGAAGGTTGCAGATGGTGCATTTCTACTGAGTGTGCTCTGAACGTTTACCAGATCTTGTGTCATGCAGGATTTGGCTCTCAATGTCTAAGTTAAACCCAGCTGGTATTACCAGGTGTTATCTGCAGCTGGACTATGGGTTGCTCCACCATTAGACCTAGGCCACTCGATAGCTTCTGGTAGGCCCCATCCTCAGAGTGACCCCTGACCCTCTCAGTCATAAGGGTGGATGGGTACAGAATACCCACTTCTGATTGGTTCAGGTTCCCATGGTGCATGGCATTGATCATTACTGTCACCGTGGTAACCACACTGCTGATAAAGGGTAATTGTAGGGGACTCATAGAATCATAGAATCACATGGTTGGATGGGACCTATAAGATCATCTAGTCCAACCATCTTCCCACTACCATTGCTGCCAGAGCTACTAAAACCATATCTTGTAGCTCCTCATCAAGCCGCCTCTTGAACACTGCCAGGGACGGCGACTCCACCACCTCCCTGGGCAGGCCATTCCAGTGCCTGACCACTCTTTGGGAGAAAAAGTTTTTCCTCACGTCCAACCTAAACCTCCTCTGGTACAACTTGTGGCCATTACCTCATCTACAGGTAAACTATATTTAACCAGGCCCAACCCTCTGCCAAGCTACCACACTAACTCAATTTCCTTAGAGTCATTGATACTATTAAATCAACATAATTTTCATTGCTGGGCTTTTGTTGTTGTTTTGGAAGTATTTAACTGTCCTTATTGCAAAGCACTATTACATAAAAATAAATATCAGCTGATCCTTTCTTTGCCTTGCTGTGGATCCTTCCTCCTAAATGGTGTAATATTGCATTTATGTGTTTGTTATAATAGTTGTCGCATCACAGAATGTCCAACACCACTTGTATCTGTGTCCAAATGCAGGTATGAGCAAGAATCCCAATTGAGAGCTCTCCTAACTTCTTCCAGGAGATGTAAATTGATGTGTAAATACAGTCTTTCTATCTATGCTTCCTGCAGTCCAAGACACATACACTAGGGGCAGACTTGATCTAGCCGCCTAAAAGTAAAGGCATATATTCATAAATAAGTAATCCAGATCAGCTGGAAAGACAAATGATGGACAGCTTCAAAGCTCCTTCTTTATCTTGATGTAGAATGACATACTTGGACAGCATTTATTCTTCTTTATTCATCACAGAGACGTCCAGATAATTAAATTATACTAAAGCTATCCATAAGAGAGAGTAAAGTCAGATGAAATTAATCCCACTATCATTTTCTGAAAGAGTAGGTAAGAATCAAGGAAAAGAATAGGTGATTGCAAAGAAAATCCCACTTTGTGCAAACACTCAATCTCTATTAACTTGCTCAGTAGATAGATGAATCTTTTTAAATAGTTAAACTTTTTCTGGTTTGTTTTTTTTTTTTCTTTTGATTGAAGAGACAGTTAGATGTTAAAGAAATAAAAATGTTAGATGTTGATTTATGGTAATATAAAAATTAATAATAAATGCATTTTGGTATATAACCACAAACAAACTTGAGAAAAATCCAGAGAGTTTGGAGGGATAAAATTTCAAAAAAGCCTCATAAGAAATACAGGTACCTGAATCCTGGTGAAAAAAAGTCAGTTAGAATTGGCCACCTGACTCACTTTGATTTCTTCAGTACTATGACTACAGTGAATTTTCCTTTCATTAACCACCATATGGAGCAAAAATTGTCATTTTTGGGGGACTGAAGTAACTCCTTCCTCTGAAATGCAAAATATAATGAAATAGTTTCTGCTTAATCTTGTTTTTTAAGATTCAAAGCTACTAGTAACTAATATAGATGACTCCTATGCACATATTTTCATTGACTTCTGAGATTTGTTAGATGTGAAACAATTTGCAGAAGTAGGCCATTTATTCCTAATTTAATTCTATTAATATTTAAATTTAAGGTTCTAAGTATTGTGCTATAGAATTATTTTGCCTGTAACAATTAATCTAAGTGCAACATTATTTTTCACCAGCATTTAACCTTCATTCTGCTAAAAAAAAAAAACCACTTTAGTACTTAGGAGTGGATTACAATCAATTATTGATATATATCAATATATCAATATTGATATCAATGAGAATATTATCATTTAAAAGAGCTGTAGAACAACCAGATTTATAGATGGATGTGCCTGAAAATACACTTTCTAAAAGAAGAAAATAAGTATAATGTCGCAGCAATCTCTAGGGAAGAGTCGACGGAAGGAAGACACAGACGCTCAATATGAGTGTTCAGTAAACTTCAACTTTATTAGCTGCGTGGCTTTCTTATATATGTTAGCAGATAATTAGCTCATGCATATTGCAAAAGTTAAGCTCAGGATTGGCTCAAGCTCTAAAGATTATATTTACATGGTCCTCCTACTTGCGGTTAGCTAAAAGTTGTTTACGACCTTCTCCAAGGTCACCGTGTCCTTGTTATTTCTGCTGGCACGTCGTGGCTCTGCTTGAACAATTGCTCTGTGGACTCTGTCCCATGGCCTTCTCTCTGAGCCATTCTCCAAGAGTATAACATTTTTATTAATTTGAATTCTTCATTCTTAGCATTAAAATGTTACTTATAATTCTAATTTGAACATTTCTTCAGCTTATTATGTATATATGACTTGATAATAGTAGTAGTCTCTTCTAGAATTAGTAATTTTGTATTACTGAAGGAATAAGTTGTCCTGAAAACTATTTAAATCTTTTGGGAGTGAATAATGAGAAGACAACACTTCAGGAAACAAAGGAGGAGTAATTTGTTTCACTTTAGGCTAGCTCTGGTCTACTCCTATGAACTAAATGCCTATTAGCAAGTTAGGTGTATTAGGTACACTCTTGAAGAACATCTTCCAGTCATGTTTCCTCCAAAAATAATTATACTGTTAATCTCAGGGTGGAAATAAAACATTACTATCTCACAGTTTAATGCTCTCTGACCAATTTCTTCTAGAATTCCACATTTGAAGAAGTAATGTTTAATATCAAATTTACTTATTTGAAGATA
>WHYT01016578.1:17497-49708 GCA_009806455.1 Tetrax tetrax | reverse complement strand
TACATTGCACAGAATTTAAAAGAATAGAAAGGAAATCTCAATGTAAACAATGCACATATAAAATCTAAATAAAACATTACTATAAACTTATTCAATTTCATATCCAACAAAAAAAAAAAAAAAGTATAAATGGGGTAGAAAATAAAAAGCATTGCAAATGCAATTTCTGATGTTTGCAATTTCTGGCACCTGTTCCTACAAATAACTTTCTGTATTCTTGAGACAAACTAAATATGGCTGTGTTGCTAAGCTCCATCAACAATTGTCTTACGATTCAAACAGATGTTCCTATTTTTCAGGCTCATTGGTGCTAATACTGAGTGTAACTTTGCCCAGAGGAGTAAGGGAACTAATAGAGTGTATCTGCAGCATTAACTTGCTAAGAAAGGGTTCATCTTTGCCACAGATTTGCTTCAGAGAACACAGACTTTTATTCAGAATTTTTTTCCCACAGTGCTCATCATTAATATCCCAAATACCTATGAGTCATTCAAGGGTATAAATGGGATAAAATAAGTAACGGACTGGTTTGCATTGTAGCTAATTTCCCAGAGAAACAAAGCAAATCTAAAAACAGTTATATGCCTATATTTTTAATTACAAAATTTTATAGCTTCAACATATTGGATTGCAAGTAAATCAAGGATCACTTACTTCCCTGAGCCACCATAATCAAGGAATAAAATCCTATTTATTGCTTTTGCCACATATACTAAAGCAATATAAAAAAAAACAAACATACTTAGTTCAGAGATAAAAAATATTTTAATGGCTCTACTTTGTCAGAACCACTCATTCTAGAAAAACAAAGTAACTTGATTTTCAATAGTAAATACATGCAGAAGGGACTCAATACATAGGTGATTCACTTGCAAAGTTCAGAGAAATACAAAAGCTTAGGAAGAAAGACGACTGTGAAAACATAAGCAAGATTCATGATAGAATTAATAAGAATAAAACATTTGTGTTTCCAACCTATGTAATGCAGGGCATATGGATTTTCTTCTGAATATTCTTTTACTTCTAATTATGAACTCTGATTTAGTTTCAACTTGTAAGAGTGTTAAGCCTGCATTGTTTTGAAGGATTATGGCATTACAGTGCCAAGAAAAATTTCATCAGGTTTTTATGGGCCCACCTCTAAGTCTTGTAGCACTATAGCGCTTGAGAGGTGGGCCCAACCAAACGTGGGTCAGGGCAATCCCAGGCACAAATACAAGCTGGGCGGAAAACAGATTGAGAGCCATCCAGTGCAGAAGGACCTGGGGATACTGGTGGATGAGAAGCTCAACTTGAGATGACAATCTTGCTTGCAGCCTAGAAAGCCAACCACATCCTGGGCTGCATCAAAAGACGCGTGACCAGCAGGTCAAGGGAGGTGATTCTGCCCCTCTGTTCTGCTCTCGTGAGACCCTACCTGGAGTACTGCATCCAGCTCTGGAGCCCCAAATATAAGAAGGACATGGACCAGTTGGAGAGGCCACAAAGATGATAAGAGGGCTGGAGCACCTGGAGACAGGCTGAGAGAGTTGGAGCTGTTCAGCCTGGAGAAGAGGAGGCTCCAGGGAGACCTGATAGCGGTCTTCCAGTACCTAAAGGGAGCCTACAGGAAAGACAGGGAGAAACTCTTCAGCAGGGCCTGTTGCAACAGGACAAGGGGGTAATGGTTTTAAATTAGAAGGAGGTAGGTTCGGACTGGACATAAAGAAAAAAATTTTTACAATGAGGGTGGTGCTTCTTGCACTGTTCTATGGTTCTATGATTCTATTTTTGAGTGGGAAAGTGGGAAGGGGAAAGGTGTTTGCTTTTGTAAATTTCACTAGCAAAAGACTTCCATGTTTTAAACAAAATAGCACACATCTCTTTCGTGTCCTTTAGAATTATTGTGTGTCTTGTTCATGGATAATACATTTCTGTCATTTCTCAGATAAAAATATCCCATGTAAGTCATTGTGAACATTGTGCTCAAGATGTTGTCCATCTCCTGTACATATGCTACTTAGAAAGCTTATACTTAAACAGTAAACCTAATGTATAAATATTTCTATCTTATATACTGAAAATATAAAGGTCGTCTTCACAGCAAGCTCATTACAATACATCTGCATGAGAGTCCTTCCATATGGGCAGTGGAGCTGACCTTTGTATGCCAAGGATTTCTGGATGTTTGGAAAGTCTATATATCCTCTGAGCAGACTGACACATGTTCCAAAATTCAAGGTTACAGGATACCTTGAATTCAACATACATGCAAATTTCAAGTGGTCATTGAAGGTTTTAGAGAAATCTAAATGCATAATAGACCCACTCATGACATTTGCTTTATAGAAATTCTTGAAGTCTAAAAACTTTTATTAGCCCAAGCTATAAGATTATTTTTTTTCTTTAAAAAAAAAACAAACAAAGAATAAATAAGTTGTATGCAAAAAAAGGTGAGATGGAAGCTTTATTAATAATTATGTATAGGGTCATGACCACACACTTTCTTTTCCAAGAACTGTCCTACTTCTTCAGTTCTTAAAAAAAAAACAACCCTCATTCTTTAATAATACATCTCCAGAAATTGATATACGATAGGTAAATCTCTAGCTCAGAGTTCAAACAAGATTGCATGTGTGGCCAAAAATATGGGACACCTTCCTGAATATGTTAGAAAGAACATTAATTTTGTTTTCCTGTCCAAATGGTCACTTCTGTTTTTAAGCAACCCATCATTTCTTTTGGAGGAGAACTAGTATGTTAGACATCTGTTAGAATCTGAATAATTTCTCACAGAAAGGAAGTGGATAGGATCTTGCTATTATTATTGTAAAATATTAAAATATATTAGAAGTTGGGGTTTTTGTTTTTTTTTTTTTCTTTACAAATTAACAGTTAAAAGAGGAACAGACCTCTGAGAAATGAAGGGACCTTCTCTTTTTTTTTGTTGTTATTTTATTTTTTTCAGAAAACTCACATAGTGCAAGTTTCATTTGATGTAAATTAGTATCTAGGAAATTACCAAGAAATGAAAATTCCAGGCCATATTTTTAAATATTTTAAGCTATTCCTAAATATCTTATAACACTGAGTGTGAAACTTGCTCAGACAGCAGACATTAAGGGGAAGGAAAAATCATTTTTCCTTTACTATTACTTGTTAATAATAAACAGATCTTCCTGACAATCTTTTGAAAGTGGAAGAAATCATATGCAGACAGATCCTTAAAAGGACTATCCACAATTTTAATAACAAATAATCAGCTGATGTGTAGTATCTGTTCACAAGCCATTTAAGTCTGCTTTAGTTCTAGACTTCAGAGTGGAGAGGGTTGAACATGGCAATTACTAGCAAGCTTTGTAGCTTTGTGCTGACATAAATGAACCATGATTAGCATGTTCCTTAACTATTTTTTCCCATCCACACTATCTCAGATGAAGTTCCAGGTGTTTGATCTTCAATGGTAGCCCTGTACTTTCAGAAGGCCAAAGCTCACACAGAAGATTTGTAATTTTTTTTTAAGCATTTCCCACTGACTAAGCTTAGAAGTCTCTTCATTTCTTGTGCTGTTTTGTTTTGTGGTTTTTTTTTTTAATATCATTCATAGGTGCCTAATACTACTCTTTCAATGAAAGGGCATTTAACGTATTGACTTAGTATTGTGAAAGTAATTCCTCGAGCTGACACCTTTTATTAAGCCATAATGCAACTGAACTTTATTAAAAACTAAACCACTTCTTCTAATATAGTCTCCATTCTTCTTCATTTTTTTTAGAAAGATAAAGGTATGTTAAGCACAATTCTTTCCAACACTCTCTATTCATTACTGATTATACTACTAGGAGACAGTAACAAGAAATTTCTGCTGATGAATTGCAATTAATATTTCAGAAACTTAGAAGGTTATCCGCATTGTCTATTAAATTTTGCCATACAGAGTGGCTGAAATCTTAAGAAAGCTGATAATGAGATACAGAAGAAAATATCAACTAGAAGAGGAAGTATTTGTCTTCATCTGTCAGTAGTTCCCACAAAAGAGACAATAAATGCAAATTGTTAAATATCCTCTTAGATAGTACATTCTGTTTGAAATAACAATACATTTGGGAATTAGGTTTTGTGAGATGTATCTACTCCTACATTAAAGTTAAAGAGCTGAGAGATCACTCCAACTTTCTCTCTTCTTTCTGGCAGGAACTTTGGACACCTCTGACTGTTGCTCAGCACTCTCCTTTAATGGCCATCCTCCGAATAAGACAAGAAATACAGAAAATGCCATTTAAACATAACTAAAGAACTTCTACCACGTGAAGCTGTGGTGAGTTGACCTTGGCTGGACACCAGGTGCCCAACAAGCTGCTCTATCACTTCCCTTCCTCAGCTGGACAGTGAAGAGAAAATATGACAAAAGACTCATGGGTCTAATAAGGACAGGGAGGTCACTCAGCAATGATCAGCACGGGCAAAACAGACTCAATTTGGGGAAATTAATTTAATTTATTCCCAATCAAAAGTCTGACTAGGAGAATGAGACATAAAAACAAATCTTAAAACACCTTCCCCTCCCCGGCCCCTGACTTCTCAGGCTCAACTTGATTCCCAGTTTCTCCATCTCATCTCCACAAGTGGCACAGAGGGATAGGGAGTGATGGTTTTGGTCAATTCATCAGAGGTTGTTTCTGCCCCTTCTTCTTCCTCACACTCTTCCTCTGCTCCAGCATAAGGTACCTACCATGGGAGACAGTCCTCTATGAACTTCTCCAACGTGGGTGCTTCCCACAGGCTGCAGTTCTTAATGAACTGCTACACCATGGGTCTTTTTCACATGTCCTTTTGATGGAGTGCAGACCTTCAGGAACAGACTGCTCCAACATGGGTCTCCCACGGGGTCACAGGTCCTGCCAGGAGCCTGCTCCAGCACAAGCTTCCCATGAGGTCATAATCTCCTTTGGGCGCATCCACCTACTCCAGTGTGGGGTCCTCCATGGGCTGCAGGTGGATCTCTGCTCCACCATGGACCTCTACGGGCTGCAGGGGGACAGCCTGTCTCACCATGGTCTTTACCACAGGCTGCAGGGGAATCTCTGCTCTGGTGCCTGGAGCACCTCCTCCTACTCCTTCTTCACTAGCCCTGGTGTCTGCATAGTTGTTTCTCTCGCATATTCTCAGCTCTCTCTCCCAGCTGCTGTTCTGCAGCATTTTTTTCCCGTGGTTAATTGTGTTAACACTACCACTGTTGCTCAGCCTGGGACAGTGGCAGGTCTGTCTTGGAGCTGGCTGGCATTGGCTCTATCAGACATAGAAGAAACTTCTAGCAGCTCCTCATAGAAGTCACCCCTCTAGCCCCTCTGCTTCCAAAACCTTGCCATGCAAACACAATACAGAAGGAGGTCAAACACTGGAACAGGTTGCCCAGAGAAGCTGCAGTATCTCCATCCTTGATGATATTCAGAACCTGACTTGACATGGCCCTGGGTGACCTGCTGTCATTGACTCAACTTTGAGTGAATAGAGATTGGACTAGAGGATTCCAAAGGTGACTTCCAATGTCAGTCATCCTGTGTTTCTTCAAATACTACCTTCACTGAGATACATAAATTATGAAATTATTCACTATATACCTAATGGAAAAAAAAAAAAAAATCAGAATTTGTTTTCTAGTCTAACAACTGACGTAATTACCAATATTTTAAAACACAGTTTTTTGCTTGGGAAAAACAAAACGACCAACCAAAAAAAAAAAAAAAATAAACAAACCCAAGTCCTAAACTATGTACTGTTTCAGTCTATATACTATTTCAATCTCCTATTTTGCACCGTCATACTTAAGTCCTTCAACATGACATCTATCCTAGCATCAGATTGAAGGCATTGCTAGCTCATGGCCCTCCAAAGTACTAGAGTCCTCCCACACCTGTTCAGAGTGCGCAGACCGTGAAGAATGCAACAAACTTTTATTATCCTAACAGTGATCTTTGTGTTGGTCATGAAAGTTATCTCATTCCCAAAATATTTTTTCTCACAGCTTAGCAATTTTCTCAGTAAACCTAAACCAATGTCACACTACTGTTTTACATCTAACAGTGCCTTGAATCAGAGACAGCTGAGAAGCGCTTGATGTTACGTCAATAGACGTATAGAATAGGATTCCCCAAATATCAAAACCCAGAATTCTGAAACATGGAAGGATCATGAATCCAATCAGATTTGAGCCAGTGTCACTTCCACGAGGAAGCTGTGTGATTCACACGAGGCACATGGTACAGGATTAAATGACACACTTTCAGGTTATAACAATGAAGTACATGTTTTGGTGGGTACTAAAAGGTTGGGTGTGACCTCTGGTTCTGGACAAAACTGCACTTTCTGAATGTCCCAAGGTAGCAACATCCTAGAAACAAAACACTTTGTATGTCCTATTGATAACAGCAACTACAGTGTTGGTAGAATTGCTGATTTTGAGCTAATTTTGAACCAATTAAAGTTTAGCATGGACGATTTCCAGAAGTGCAAACCTTGTTTCCAGGACAGGGAAACAGTCTTTTAAAACTGTTGCATGCATGTTGACTTTCAAGAGTTACGTTAGTTTCTGTGGCAGTGCTATCTGTTTTTCCATTGCATCTTGGATTTAACAGATCACAGTAGACCATACAATTTATGGATAGCAAATCACCTCACTGTTTAAGTGTCATAATAATAAATCATAAAGATTTCTATTATATGATCTGTACAGGTATATATTTAAGCAAACTGAACATCCTTACTGTATCCCAGGAGAAAGTTCCCCATCTGACTGGAAAAGCCAGAAATCCTTAAATTGGAGACATGTGGCACTAACACTTATCTCTCTGACATTTCTTTTTCTGAGCACTTTTTTTTGACCATCCTTTTGATGGTCCTGAGTTTTCTAAACATGACTCTATTGAAGCATGTTTACACTACATAAACAAAAAAAAAAAAATGAAAGGGAGTTCACAGAGGATATTTACATAAGCATCTATTTTTATAATTTTTTTTTTGTAATTTTTATATTTCCTTTCCTTAACTGATGAGCACTAGTTATCTTGATTTTTTTTTTCCCTAATGAAAACAATCAGTTTACTGCATTGTGCCACAAATTACCTTGTAAGTCTGAGGTAAGGCTCCACGCTGTTCACTGAAGTTGCGCTGGCTTGACATAAGTACAAAAAGAAAGTGGAGATTCTGATTCCTCACTTAATTTTTTTTTCAGAACACATGATTATTTTACAGTTTTGAAGGTGATGGGACAGGCAGACAGAACCTAGTATTTTTATTTCTCAGGTAGCTAAACTTAACAAAGTATTGTCTCTTTTAAAATACTAGTGTCGGCCGGTGAAATATTGGTATTGATCTATTGCTATTGATCAAAATTGTTATTGTTCAAGATCTGAAAATTAATTCAAGATGTGGAACTGAGAAATTCAAAAAACTGGAGATACTGAAGCAACCACCACATCAGACTATTGCCTGTCACCAAATCCGGTATCTCTGGACTTTGCTGAAAGACCTGTAAAAATCTGAATAAATCAGCACCTAGTCTTTTTGAGTGTTATTTCCTTAATAAAATCACTGTAATGCCATGGGTTGGACATTTGAATTCACCAGGCATTAAAACCAGTGATTCCCAGTTATATAAATACATAAAGACAACGATAAGAAAAGTGCTGATAGGGAAAATAGTGCTAAAATAAGAGAAATGTAACAAGTAAGTGTTGCTATACATATAGCATTTATACCAATTAAAATGCTGTATATGCCCTATCTACTCCTTAGATTTGCCTTCCTCTTTTCTGTATTTATCATATTTCTTTTTCCTCCACCTGTAGGAAACATATAAACATTTCTCCCATTGGAGCCAAAACTGAGGAGGAAAAAACTCCCCCAACAGTCTCATATTCTTCCTGTCAAAGAAGCTAAAGTGCTCTGCGACCCTTCTCCTGTTCCTCTTCAAGGAGACTGGTACCTTAGGCTCAGAAAGACACTAGAAAGGTGAACATAATGCCAGAAAAATATTTGTGCATTAATGTGTATTAATATGTTTATATCATTATAGTAATAATGACAATAACAACAATAAAACCAATAATAATAATTTTATTAGACTATGAAAACAATAACTTTTTAGTACCACATATTTGCCCCTAAAAAGATTCTGAGTGCTTTAAGATATTAGATGGTAAAATGATACCCCAGTACTGGCTAGTAATACATAAGTCTAAAGGAAATACAATAATAAAAGAAGTGGAAGGGCATTAATGCCATATTAAAGCATGTTCCACCAGGGTCAGTGGGAATAATTTATTTGATCAAGTAAGCTAGCTGTTTTAACCTTTATTTTCTGTATCACATGAAGTGGCATGTTGCTTCTTAGGCTATCCGCCATCTGTGAATGAATTACTTGCAGGGAATCTTTTGTGCTTGTGTGAGGCAAGTTGGAGCAGTATCTATAGTCTGAAAACTCCAGGGACAGCAGAGAACAAAGCAGTTTTGTTTTTTTTTAAAACAGATGAAATCTATCAGACAGGTACATCAGGGATTCTGTGTAAAAAAATCTATTTTAAGCTCTAAGCATGTGACTGGCTGTTGTGGAGAAAGTCTTGGAGTGCCTAACAACAAACCGGTACAAGGCACTTGAGAAGGAAGTTCTATTGTTCTTTGCCTGCTCTCTTTCCTCTGAAGTCTAGTCTGGCTTTTGCAAGTAGGGCCTATGCTGGGAGAGAATAGTGATCACTCCACATCCAAGGCAATGAGTAAATCCTCAGGGGAGCTAAGGAACATATGTGGAAGCAATTGCTGTGATTCCTTTTGAAAGGTTACAAAATGCATTCCCCTAACACCCTGCCATTTTCTGTTCTGCTGACTAACATAGGAACAAGCGTGGGACTCAGCTATTTGCTTTCATACCCACCCCTTATTCTTTGCCTTATACTTTCCACCCTTTCTCAGCTCATCAAAGCTTTGGAGTTTGTGACAGAGCTTCGCTTGAGGCAATTGCTGCTAGTAGGGTCTTTCTTGTACTCACAACTTAGTAGGACTGTATATGTAATATTTTTACTCTGTGCAAAAAAAAAATATTTTCTAGACATAATCTGACAAAACAATCCCTTAAATTAAGTGAATATTCAAAAATATTAATCATGTTGCAAAAAATATCAGTTTAACAACATAGAAAATATTTTTCTTGTCATGACAGAAAATGTTGAGCAAGGGGCCAGTTCTTTGTCTTTATCTACTTTGTCAAAACAAAATTGTAAGACAAAACTCCATGATGTTCCTTATTCTAGAAAAAACATCCATCCATTAAATTAATGACTGTTTTTTTTCTTGCTATTTTGACTCTGTGAAATACAGTGAAAAAGCTCTTTTAACAAATCACTTGCATTAGCAAAATTAGACAGATGGCAAAACTTCATGAACATCTAATGATTTTAGGAACTTTAATCTAGAAAAAAATGGCAATTGGTGAGCTTTTTTTACTTAACTTTTCTTGAAAAACTGAACTTTGTTTACAGATGTTTAGCAACAGTGGAAGATGTGTTTTTGACAAGAGCTATAGAGTCATAGAATCATGGAATAGTTATGGTTGGAAGGGACCTTTAAAGGTTATCTAGTCCAGCCCCCCCACAGGGAGCAGGGACGCCTTGTACTAGGTTAGGTTGCTCTGAGCCTCATCCAACCTGGCCTTGAATATTTCCAGGGACCGGGCATCCACGACCTCTCTGGGCAACCTGTTCCAGTGTTCTACAACTCTAATTGGAAAAAAAAATTTCCTCATGCCTACTCTGAATATATGTCCCTCTATTTTAAAATTGCCCCTCATCCTATTGCAACAGACCCTACTGAAAAGTTTCTCCCCATCTTTCTTGTAGGCCCCCCTTAGGTACTGGAAGACTGCTGTAAGGTCTTCCCAGAACCTTCTCTTCTCCAGGCTGAACACCCTCAACTCTCTCAGCCTGTCCTCATAGGAGAGGTGCTCCAGCCCCCTGATCATGTTCGTGGCCCTCCTCTGGACCTTCTCCAACTGGTCCATGTCCTTCTTATGTTGGGGGTTCCAGAACTGGACGCAGTACTCCATGTGGGCGTCTGACAGGAGCTGAGTAGAAAGGGAGAATCTATGGACTCTGAGAAGATTGACTGAGAATTTATTTTAAAAAAGGAGAACTGAAAAAGCAATTTTGGAGGACCAAAAAAAAAAAAAATCATTAAACTCATTTAACAGTTCTAGTCATTTCTGAATAAAGTACTTATATTTTCTTAGGTCTTCAATTAAAAAATATGTTAATTTTCTTTGTTTTCTATGAGATCTATTTTATTTAAAGTATAGGAACCTACAACTTGCAATAGCAGGGACTGCAAAAAAAAAGGTAAAACACTTGATTTGTTACTCACTTAAAAGTTTCAATATTTTCATTCTGAAAGATGAAAATAAAGGTATGTTTAGCATTTTGGAATACAAACAAAAGGAATAAGAAGTAGAGTTTCTGAACATCCTAATTACAAGAAGACAAGTATGTTAAATTAAAAATTAAAAAAATTGTTATTAAGGCACTGTGAACAGTCCCACATTTCAAAGCAGTATTTCCAATTCAGTCAGTATTGCTCTTTAAATCTGTCCATCTTTCTGGCATCTTAGCTTGAGCCAGTAAAACCAGAGCTTTGAACAGCACTGCTCCTGGATGAAAATGTAAAATAAATAGATAAAGAAGGCAAATATAAAGATTTTTTTGTGTGTCCTCACTGATTTTTTTTTTTTTAAAGACTTATTTATGGAACACCCCTGCTATGAAAAAAGGCTGAGGGAGCTGGGGCTGTTCAGCCTGGAGAAGAGAAGGCTCCAAGGAGACCTTACAGCAACCTTCCAGTACCTAAAGGGGGCTTATAAGAAAGATGCGAAGATCTTCGGGAGGGCCTGTTGTGATAGGAGGAGGGGTAATGTGTTTAAAATAGAGGGAGGTAGATTCAGACAATATAAGAAAACAAAACAAAACAAAATTACAATGAGAGTAGTAGAACACTGGAGCAGGTTGCCTAGAGAGGTGGTAGATGCCCCATCCCTGGAAACCTTCAAGGCCAGATTGGGCGGGGCTCTGAGCAACCTGATCTAGTTGAAGATGTCCTTGCTCCTTGCAGGAATGTTGGACTGGACAACCTTTAAAAGTCCTTTTCAACCCAAACTGCTCTATGATTCTATGATGATTCTATGATTCTGTGATTCTGTTATTCTGTGGTTCTTTGATTTAGAATCAGCTTACTGCATTTTTTATTTACATTTGGTTGGAGATATCCCTGCTCCTTACAGAACAGGTTGGACTAGATGGCTTTTAAAGGTCCCTTCCAACCCCAGCCATTCTATGAGTCTATGATTACTTAACCTTATGTTCTTCTTTCATATTTATAAAATGTATGATTTTAAGCACATCATTGTGGTATGATGTTCTTTTCACAAATGTCATGACATTTGTCCTTCAGGCTGACTTCTGTTCTCTTTGCTCATTAGCATTCCTGCTTGGTGACTGTCCGTGCTCTTCTTATTATTCCTATGCCAATTCATGACACCTGGCCACAGTAACCTTTCAAACAGTTTAGCACATGGAATTCCCTAGGTTTAGGATCATTTAAATATGCAGTTAAAGATATGTATGTTTGGACAGATGCCCAGGTGTTTCATGAGGCTCCAGTCTCATTTATAATTTAAAAAGTATGAACTTATTGTAACAAATAAGATAATGTTTATTCAGATTTGATTCTTCAAGAGACATATGCACAGTTATGCAGGAGGAGACACACAAGCAGCGGTACAGGAGAGATACAAGGGCAGGAGGGACACCAGAGGAAAAGAAATACTGAAGAAAAGCAAAATAGCTACCCAGAGCAGGGCAGAAACAAAAGCAGCCACCCCAAGCAGGGACAGAAAGGAGGTTGAGGAGGACATATGATTGCAAGTCATCCACAATGCACTGACCTCTAACTCCTGAACTGCCTGCTGCCTTAACAAAGCAACTGAGTATAATGTGTGCAAGCGAAATTGAAGACCAGTAAGTGGGAAGGAAAGATGTTTAGCCTAAGTGTTTGTTTAATTGTTTCTTTGTTAAATTTCAATACCAGAATCAGTAACCAAAAGTTTGCTAATTGGTAATTAATTGAATTGATTGAAGTTCCCTGACTTGAAGTGTATTTTTGGCTCAGGACAAGCCTTCAGACTTTTAGAAATAAAATGTGTAAACTTTGGAAACTGATACAATGCTTTCCTTTCTATAAAAAGGTTTTTAGGAATTATGATATCCTCTTTATTACCAGTTATACAAATAATATATTGTTGAATTCTGAAGAAATGGTTAAAATACTTAAGAGTAGGACCACTAGATATGAAGTTATTTTAGATAATTTATGTAATTGATACAAATGAGTCACTGGCCATAATCCATAATTAAATATGATTTTCATTTTCTTTTTAGTAAATCACATTTTTAATGTATAACACCTTCTCTGTCTTTGTTTCATGTCTCAGGTAGCATTTATTTAAGTAAATTATAAACCTCATCTTTAAATGTGGAATTATTTTTGAGTATTTAAAAATAAATCAGTTAATGAATTAACAATATTTTTTAAAAATAGACACTTTCAAAGTTATTAAAATGTTCTGTTAATTGGAGTGAACTTTTTCCACAATTGTACCTTGTAGTAACACAATAGATACCCCAAACTCTTTGGTTAGTGACTCAAAATAGGATTCTTTTTTTTTACTGTAACTTGTATTTATCCTGTATTTACTCTAATCTCCTGTATTTATCCCATAAACACATGTCTTCAGATACCTTTTCTGCAATAAGATGTTTTTTAATGTATGTTATCTGTTTGTTCCTATATCTGGCTACCTTTGGACTTCATTTAAATATGGGCTTACCTTTATATTCTCTGGTTATGTTAGCCTTTTTCTGTACTACTATTTTAGTGTCTAATGACTAATCCAAAGTTGTAACCTTAAGAAGTATTTTTAAATGTGTTTTCTGAGCCAGAAGCAAAAACTATCAACGGATTATAAAAATAGTATCTGCTCTGGAAGACATTGATAAGTAACAGGTGCTTCATATGAATAAATGCTATGATAAATGTTTTCAGAAAGGGGTCAAGAAATCTCTTGATTAAAGTCAATAAAGCAGAATGATGCCTGGTAAATGTCCTTTAAGGTCAGTTGAACTACAGCCTAGATAACCAAGAGCATATTTCAACCCCAAATTTACTGTGTCTTACTGTAAGTATTCTCCCTGCAATTACTTTTGTATTTAGTGTCTGAAGTTGATTTATACGCAGGCTGTTGTTATAGAGTTTTCTAACTAAATATTTAAATTTCTGTTCCTCTTGGAGTGATTAGAGGTGAATATCTGTGCCCTACAGAAATTATGTTATTATGAAAGCAGCTTTCAAAAATGCATAGATAGATATGGTAGCTGCAATGTCTTGCTTATCTGTAGCAATATTGTGACGCAGATCTCTGACAAGTTAGATTTGTTTACCTTTCTTCTTCTTGGAATGTATGTCAGCTAACACATAAGAGAGTACACACAGAAATATCTTGAAGTATAAATAGTAGACACAATAAACTCTGCATTGTCATATATATTAAGGCATATAAGGTAAACGTAGTATGTAATACATTAGATGTACCACTAAGTTGTTAAGAAAACCCAACTATCAACATAGATGTACATGTCTAAAAGTCTAGACAATTTAAGTCTGACCACAAGTATAATTGAAAAATGACATATTTTTGTACTATATTTAAATAGATGGATGAGTGACACCAAGGCACTTGGCACTGTCCTACATGACATCCTTGCCTCTAAACTGGAGAGACATGTGTTGGATGGATGAACACTCAGTGGATAAGGAATTGAGTGAATGGTCACACACATAGAATCATAGAATCATAGAATGGTTAGAGTTGGAAGGGACCTTCAAAGGTCTTCTAGTCCAGCCCCCCTGCAAGAAGCAGGGACATTCCTGACTAGATCAGGTTGCTCAGAGCCTCATCCAACCTGGCCTTGAACGTTTCCAGGGATGGGGTTTCCACCACCTCTCTGGGCAACCTGTGCCAGTGTTCTACAACTCACATTGTGAAATTTTTTTTCCTAATATCCAATCTAAATCTACCTCCCTCTAATTTAAAACCATTACCCCTCGTCCAATCACAACAGGCACTACTGAACAGCCTCTCCCCATCTTTCTTGTAGGCCCCCTTGAGGTAGTGGAAGACCGCTCTCAGGTCTCCCTGGAGCCTCCTCTTCTCCAGGCTGAACAGTCCCAACTCAAAGAGTTGTGGTCAATGGCTTGATGTCCAAGTGGAGACCAGTGACAAGTGACATTTCTCATGGGAATGCCCTCTTTAACACCTTTGTCGGCAACATAGACAGTGGGATTGAGTGCACCCTCTGCAAGTTCACTGACTACACCAAGTTGCGTGGTGTGGTCTACACTCTGGACGGGAGGGATGCCATCCAGAAAGACCTTGACAGGCTGGAGAGTGCTTCCATGAGAACCTCACAAAGTTCAGCAAGGCCAAGTGCAAGGTCCTGCACATGGGTGAAGGCAATTCCAAGCCCAAGTAGAGGATGGGTGGAGAATGGATCGAGACCAGCCCTGCGGAGAAGGACTTGGGGTTACTCGCGGATGAGAAGGTCAACATGAGCCAGCAATGTACACTTGCAGCCCAGAAGGACAACTGCATCCTGGGCTGTATCAAAAGAAACATGGCCAGCTTGTTGAGGTAGGTGATTCTGTTCCTTTACTCCGCTCTTGTGAGACCCCACCTGGAGTACTGTGCCCAGCTTTGGAGCCCCCAACATAAGAAGGACATGGACCTGTTGGAGCAAGTCCAGAGGAGGCCATGCAGATGATCAGAGGGTTGGAGCACCTCTCCTATGAGGACAAGTTGAGAGAGCTCTGGTTGTTCAGCCTGGAGAAGAGAAAGCTCCAGGGAGACCTTATAGCAGCCTTCCAGCTTATAAGACAGGGAGAAATCTCTTAGCAGGGCTGGTGAAGGGATGAGGGGTAATGGTTTTAAACTAGATGGAGATATATTCAGGCTGGATATAAGGAAGAATTTTTTTTTACAATGAGGGTGGTGGAATACTGGAACAGTTGGCCAGGGTGGTGGTAGATGTCTCATCCCTGGAAACATTCAAGGTCAGCTTGGATGGGGCTCTGAGCAACCTGATCTAGTTGAAGATGTCCCTGCTCCTTACAGAGAGGTTGGACTAGATGACCTTTAAAGGTCCCTTCCAACTGAAACTATTCTATGATTCTAAGATTAAGGCTAGGATACGGTTGTCCGGTTCTACTTTGTAGTTTCACAAAAGAAAAATTCGATTGTCATTCATTAACAGCTTTCTATTGTAACAGAATGACTGCACCTATGAAATATGAAACTTTCCATGTGTTCTGGTTTTGTTTAGTGAGGGGTGGCCTAAGGTGGTAGCTTCTGTAGGAAACTGCTAGAAGTCGCTCCCCTTTGTCCAGTGGACTCGGCCGGGCCTAGGGCAGACTCACTGCTGGCCAAGGCCGAGCCAATTGGTAGCAGAATGTTTTGTGATAACGCCTCTACGATACCGTATTTAAGAAGGGGAAAAAAGAAAAAAAAGAGGAGAAGATGTGAAGCAGCTGAGTGAGGGCAGAGAGGGAGAGGTGCGAGTCTTGTGGGCCTTGCAGGCCTCACCCTTTGGCCTCCTGCCAGGCAGCCGACTGGGCCCAACTCAGCCCAGCCCGGCTGCAAGTGGAGGGGAGATGAGAAGTGAATAAGATGTAAAAAGGATCCTGAGAGGTGTCTGCCAGCCTGTTGTGAAGAATTTTTTTTTTGTGAGAGTAATGGCTGCAGATGCCAAGGTCAGTGAAGAAGGAGGGGGAGGAGTAATGCAGCTCCTGGCCAAGATTCCCCTGCAGCCTGTGGTGATGACTGTGTTGGAGCAGGTTGTCCCCCTGCAGCCCATGGAGGTCCACAGAGATGCAGAGATCCACCTGCAGCCCGTGGAGGACCCCACACCGGAGCAGGCAGATGCCTGAAGGAGGCTGTAGCCCCTGGAGGGCCCGCTGGGGCAGCTGTTCTGGAGGGACTTCACCCCATGGAAGAGATGACCCATGCTGTAGTAGTTTCACGAAGGACTGTGGCCCATGGGAGGGACCCAATGAAGGAGCAGGGAAGAAATGTGAGGAGTTCTTTCCCCAACAATGAGGCAGCATTGTGAAACAACATGTGATGGACTGACCATAACCCCCATTCCCTCTTCCCCACCCTGTTCCACTTGGGGAGGGGGAGGTAATAGAGATAACATTAAGCCTGGGAAGAGGGAAGGGTGAGGAGAGGTTATCTCGTTCTCTGTCTCACTCTCCTGCTGGTTTTAGTAATAGACAAATAGTTTTCCCCAAGTTGAGTCTGTTTTGCCTGTAACAATAACTTTAAGGATTTCTCCCCATCCTTATCTCCAACCTTGAGCCATTTTTCTTATATCATCTCCCTCTATTCTCTTGGAGGGTGGGGGGAGTGAGAGAGAGACTGCGTAGTCTCGTTCTGATCAGGGGTGAACTACAACACCATGTAATATCCATCTGTATTACCTTAGATTAGGCTGATTACAGTGTTCTGCTTCTGGGATGCTGATTAGGGAGTTAGAGAGTACTGCATGATAAAGAAAGGGGTCTGTCACAGCATTGCAGTTTTCTAGACAGAGAAATAAACCTAACTGTAGAAATAAGTTCAGGTAAAAATCCTTGTGAGAATATCATCATATTCAATGGCAACTGTGGCGACTAATGATGTTATCATTATGATGTTATTCAGCAATATTTTTAGCAGCATGTGCTCTTGAAATGACTATCAATCAATTATATTAAACAACTAGGAAGAAAGAAATGTCAGAATGCTTTCATGCCAGAGTCCTACCAACAGAATCCACAAAGATTGAAAACTGGTGCTGAAAGTGATCATTTAAGTGCAGATAGTTATAAACAAAGAAATTTTTTTTTTTTTAAAAAAGCGAATACGTTGAACTGTTAACCACAGGGCATTTTCAGATACTGCTGGAGATGTTTAGGTTCAAGGGAGAATCAAAACTGCATAATTCAGTCATGACACTTTTACCTAACATTAATGCACTGAGTCGTTCAAAATATGAGAGAAAAAACAGTTAATGTAATTACATGTAATATAGTGCATACATGTATACATTTTTTTTAACTTCTTAATTAAAACTCAGCTTTATAATCAGAAGAGTAGGAGCACTAGTTTGCTTCCTGTTCTTTCCATGATCTGATCATATTTCCAATGAAAACATATGTTTCAATGGTTGGGAAATCAAGATCACTGTGAATATAACATGGTTCACATGCTGTTCACTGCCCACATTTTCTATCGCTGAATCTCCTTGTATTTCCTTCTCCTCTTTCTCTTTTCATTTGCAACTGCAATTTTCTCCTGGTTGCTAGGGCATAAATTATTTCTGTTGCATTAGAACACTTTAATAGTATTGATATTTTGTATTCATTTGCAAAGCACTTGTTGGATGCTGGATTTGGAGCTCTCAACATGTTTATTGTCTTCTATGAACACGGTCCCACCAGTTTAAAAACAAGTTCAAATCTTTTCCAAAAAACATTTGAAAACCCCTGTCTCCAAGTACCACACTACAGAGGTCTTTGCACTATGTCTTGTGCTGCAAAAATCAAACCCTCTTCAATGCGTTCAAAACTGTTGTTCTCTTATTCCTTCACCTATTGTTGTCGTTACTGTTATTATTAATTATAGTTATAATTACTGTTATTATAATTGCTATCTATGCTTTTTCTACTTAAAATAATAATTGGATTTTATCTGAATTTGTTATTTTTTTTTTTTTTGCCTATCACAAAACAATGCTTTGTGAAAGTAAGCAATTTTTTTTTCAGGACAAAAAAAGTAAAACTAAAATTGGACCATTCTTCAGTATGATACAGACTATAACATCCCCCTTACAGACTCGGTCAGACTGTGAATAATCATCTATTTTAGGTTTTTACCTGTTAATTATTAGGATACGGATGTGTGTGTTTCTTTGTTAATTCAATACAAAAAATATTCTCTAAAGGAAAATTACTTCATTTTGACTTGTTTGTTGATTTGCTAGGTTTTGTGTTTTGTTGTTTTTTTTTTTTTTCTGGCATGTCAGTTATTGAATATAAATGCTTCACAAATTCAGACAATGTTTTCTGTTTCACAGAAATAAAATTGAAACAGACACAGATCTTCTATATGAGCTCACATTGATTTAAGATAGGGCTATGGGTTATCTGTCTTTTACCAAGATTGACTACTGAGTCTCTGTGAGACAGCAGGGTTTAATTCTTAGTCATTGAACAGTTTGTATAATCATTCGCATGTACTGAACGTGTCTAGAACTCTACCTTTTCAAAACAGTATTTTATTTCATACTGTTCAGAGGGCAAGACAGTGGAAAAAAAAATCAAGCCCAGCATTTTAGCCTGGCAAATCCTTGAAATACTGGTTAATAAAATTTCAAGCTTCTTTAACTATTGCTCCACTGAGACACTCATAAATTGAGAAGGATACATTCCAGAGTCTTTGATAGAGCTGCACTGCTGTGACAGTTATTTGAGATCTTACAAACCAATCTCTAACCTAAGGTAATAAGATTCAAACCTATAGCAAAGGAAGTAAATTAACTGAAAACCATCAATAAATTGTCTCACTGCAAGTGAATATGAGTTCTCTTCTCACATTTACCATATTAAGGTCTGTTGTTTTGTCACATTCTGCTGTGCTCTACTTGGAAGCATTCTCACTACGGAAGACAGAAAAGAAAATAATGCCAGCTACATATCTATTAAATATTTTTTTTGCTGTACCCTCAAAGAAGAAGTGGCATAATATATATTCCAAATGGAGCTACAGTGTGTGTGTGTGTGTGTGTGCTGGGGGGAGAATATCTAGACAAGAAAACGTAGAAGCTGAGAAAGAAAGAGTTCTCTTTCTGTCAATATGAGGCTATCATTGTGCTATAAGCAGATGCAAAGCTTTTCTTGTTGCTACAGATCAAGAAGCAAACACTGTAACATGCAAATAATTAAAAAAACAAGACCATGCCTCTCAAAGGTCTTGAATAAAATATTGTCACATAAGTAGCAAATAAATAAACCTGAATTTGCCTTGAAACTATTGCTACATTGTTGGCAGGATAGAGTAGAGCTCTCTTTATGGCACATCATGATACAACAGTAAATTGTGCTTCCTGTGCATGGGTTGTGAAATTGTCTTCAAAGGAAAACTGAGATACAAGCAAAGAAGTTTCTATCAGATGTCACAAAATCCCATTTTGCAAACCGTATAAACACTCAAAACAGAGATGCTTAGCTTGGTTCCAAAGCTAAGAGAAGCTTAAATGAGTGGTGTGTAGGGGTAGACTATATGTGCTGCAAAGAACAGATAAGACTTACTAGCAAGATGCAAGCTCTGCTTTACATAGGCATACAGGTATCTAAATGGATTGATGAAGTCTTATATTGGTCACAAATATTCTTTTTGTTCAGCAGAATTGTCTTACTGATTTTATACATTACACTGTGCATGCCCAGCAATTACCTGCAGTCATTAATTTTAGCAGTATGAGTTAGAAAATGTACTTTTGTTTCACATTTCTACACTGCCTTATGCTATAGGACTCTAGTCTGCTGTTTTTATTTCACTAAGGCCACGAGATACTATTGTGAAGCTAATTTATTAATAAGCAATCAGAGGAGTCCTCGTAGGTGGTCAAGTGGTGGCAGATAGCGCTATGATGCGAGAAAAGAATGAACAGAATGATATGAAAGATGGGGCCATAACTTTACTTATTAACATCTGAATGTAGTCTGTAGCCAGGCAGGAACCCTAGTTAATAAAAAAAAAAGTGAAGCAACAGAACTCTGAAAAAAAATATTATTGAATGAAAATTCAATTTCATAGCTTTTTTTTTTTTTTTTTTTTTCCTGTTGCATCCATTGCAGAGATAGCAATGTCAGAATGAAAGGAACACAGATATGCTTTGAGACTGAACTCAGGAATACTCTAAATCTGATTAATACAGAAAAATGCAAATATCCCTTTTAGCATGCAGTGTGACCAATTAAATTTTTCAGTAACTTTCAATAATTTTAGGAATAAAATATTTCACAAACATTTTACTTTTAACTTCCATGAATATTTGTACCATTACATATCATATATGTGCATACCTATATTATGTATGTTTACTTATATATATACACATATATTTAATTTCTAAGGTAGGAATGATAGAATGTATAACAATTTAAGACCGCTGCTTATATTTCCAAATATTTTGAATTACACATTCAATAATATGTATTAATTTTTACAGGGCAAGAATGTATAACCAGATTTTATTTTACCATTAATTTTTAGTTTGAAAGTACAAAGTAACAATTTTTGAAATATATGAATATTATGGAAACAGTTTACTAATATTAAATTATCAAGAAATATTTTAAAATACATATTTCAAAAGAATTATAATAAAATAATTTAATTAAATGCCGATATATATATTTTTTTTTTGTCTGCCACCCACCCCCACAGGTAGAATTTGTTTCACTCTTTTTGTTGTATTTGTTATTTTATTATTCCTCAAATTTAAAGATTGACTCTTGTTTATGCAAAATGCAAATACACTTTAGAAAATGAAATATTTCTCTAGATATCGCAATATTTGTTATGGTCAGTATCAGTTTTAAAAGTATTAACTTTGAACAGAAATTGTATCTCAGCTTCAGCAATACCATGCAGAACTTCAGTATGTATTGCCTCTTTAGATAATTCCCAAAGAGGAAACATTATGTCCTAAGAAAAATCAAACCTGTTAAGTAACCCATAAGAAACACACTGCAAAGCCTTTACATTAGAGGACATAATTCAACTTTTGTAGAATTATATTTTAAGTAGTTTCTATTTGCACATGCTAAATCCTTCCCCAATCAACTATAATTGTCAAATAAGATGAGATGATCCACAATAATGAATAATCATAATTAACTAGCTAAGAAGCACGCCTCACTTAACTTTCCTTACATCGTTATCGATGTCACTATCAGCTCTCTGCACAAGGAGACTATTATTGCAGCTGTCATAGAATTAAATGAAATCTATCTGGCAACATCTGGCTCCTTAGAAGAAAATATGAATAATTTCACCAGCTTTCCCTATCTCTGCCTGCTGTATTCTAATTATGATGTAATGGAGGACATCAGCATGCTGTGGACTTAGTGATTAACCCAGGGCAGCTGAGAAATAGGCCTGGTGAGATGAGCAAGGCACATAGATCAGCTCAATCAATTATCTTTTTTCTCAAGGGTCTTAAATACAGTGGTGACCTTGTGATGGGAAACAGTAAGTTACACTTGAACCCATTTAGGCGGTCAGATATTTCATAATACATTACAGGAGCTAAATGCTTGTTTTTCAATTCAGTTATTAAAAAAAAAAAGATTATTATATATGTATATATAATATACAAGGCACGTGTGTGTATATATATGTATTTACACACACACACAGACGTACAAACTTTGCAAGCCTTTATTTTTCTAATACAGATTTAAGTTCTTAGCTTATTCCCTTTCTCTTTTCATCAATTAGCATATGCAACATTTCCTCCTTTGTTTGGTTCCTATTGTGAGTAAGTATCTGTCTGCAGGTATTGAAGTAATATGGAAAAGGATATGTCAGTATAGTGACTAGGAAAAAAAAAAAGGCTAAAAACTTTCAAATATTATTTCCAGTCTTCATATATAAGTATGGACACATCAACAAAAAAATCTGAATTTTAAAGCATATTCACTTGAATAGCCTTGTGTTCTGGAGATCGTGGAGCTTATTTAATTCAGATTGCAAATGAATCCATTTCTGTGCCTGAAACGTTAGCACAAGCAGTTATCACCAGAGCAATTGGACTAATGATCCTAGATTTATTCTGGTAGCATTCAGTGGTACTTACACTAAATTAAACGATTCAGTGCTGTCAGACACTCATCCACCTTGTCCTATTTGGCATCATTTGAAGACACTTTGTGTTATCAAAGCAGTTGTAACAAAATTGGGAATCTACATCCTAACCTGGTTTCCTATAATACTTATTTTAAAGACAAAGTAAGAAACATTGATCACAATAAAGACAAAGAGTAAACAAGGAAAATGAAAGCCATTAAAATGAATCATTTTAGAGGAAGGTGGATTATTTTCACAAGGGAATTAAAAAAAAATTAAAATATGATCTTCATTGAATCATTGGTGGTAAAATAAACCAACAACACTTCAATGTTTCTACTATGAGTAGGTCTCTCTCTGTTATTCCAAGACGCAATGTGATTTTTCACTTTAATTATTAGAGAGGAATAAATGTCATAGGATTTAGCAATTTTCTAGTGCCAGATGATGCTGCAACCAGTTTTGTTAGTTTAAATATCGAATTACAACTTCAAGTCTTTATAAACAGAATGATTGAATTTGCTTTTAATTATGTATTTATATTGACTTGATTTATTAGAGGTTTTTTTTTGTCACCCATACTAAAAGGCAGCCTTTACTGGAACCAAAATTTTCTCCTCAGTATTTAAAGGGCATAATAAATATGTTCAGCATTACAGCCATAATTTTTTATTTGCTGTTGTATGTCATGAGGTATATACCATTGTTATGTCCATTGCAGATCGGCTGGATTCAGAAAGGGATTCTGTTACCTGCAAGTGTGGAACTGCCACAACAATATTCTAAACTTCTGGTAAGGAAGTCAAAATCCAGAGTAGCTGACAAAATTCAAAATTTAAAAATATAACTCAGTAAAGTCACAGAGTACTGACTTAGAGTTACTCAACAGCAACATGCTAAGGACAGGTATATATTTTCAAATTCTGTCTTACTCAAGAATGTAGAGGATACTTAAGTCTAGGCTGCATTTCCATCCCAATCTTTTTCCCTGTGTACTTCCTTAGCTATAACCATAGAATCATAGAACAGTTTGGGTTGGAAGGGACCTTTAAAAGTCATCTAGTCCCACCACCCCTGCTAGGACCAGGGTCATCTTTAACTAGACCAGGTTGCTCAGAGCCTCATCGAACCCGGTCTTGAATGTTTCCAGGGATGGGGCATCCACCACTCAAGTGTAAGTACAATAGAAAAACATGAAAAAAAAAAAAAAAAAGACTCAGAACTAAAAATTACCACTATTGAACAAAAAGGATTCAAACAATGAGTGCCATTTCAACTCTCATTTGATTTGGTGAAAAATTCATTTTCAATACTAGCTATTACTTTTGAGTAATCAAGCTACCTCAGAAATCTGAGTAGACCATAGACAGTTAAAAGTCCTTCTTTCACCCTGATGTTTCTTGACTACAATGAACTTTAATGGTTCTAAAGGTCTGAAAAAAAAAAAAAGCAGTTATTTAAGAACTCAGATAAATGACTATTAGCTTCCATGACTGGCTACTAGTCTCAGTATCACTGAAGTTATTTGCATCTAATTCACTTAGACTGAAGTGAGAACAAGAGTAGCCTGAGAAAGGCTGTTGGATATATTCTGTTAAAGACAGAGAATAAGACTTTCTGAGCTTTTCCCTGCTGACAGTGTTTAAAACATGTGGAAATAGAATTCCTGCAGACATACACAAAATTGTATTATAAAATGCATAGTTTTTTTTTTTTTCTTGACAAAAGGTTAATATCGGACATCAGGAATATTAATCTGCCTTGGACTATCATTTTATACAATTTTCACCAATTTGTGTCACAAATCTAAATTACAGTTATGTTTCACCTGAAAAGCCTTACTTATGAATTCTAATTCTTTTACTCATTAAAAGAAAAATACTAACATACCTTGTTGTCCTTATTGTCAAGTCAACATTTTTTGACTAAAAAGGGACTAAGTCTGAAAGAATGACTGCAAATGCAGATGTGAATTTATTTTCTAGAAAAAATTGCTTCTGAAACATTCCACTTATCAGATGTAAGTTTCAAGTAGGAGGATAATACTCCTTTGATGGATTGACTCAGAAGATAATTTTAAAATTAAATAAAAAAAATGAATAGGCAAAAATATAATTTGACTATGCCCAGAAATTGTATCTGAAAAAAAAGGCTAGTTTGTTAATTTAGGAGTCATGAGAATACCCTCCAAATAATATTATACTCTCAGTTCAAATCTATGAAGAGGAGTTGAAATTTTGAAGGCTTCAGTAGTAGTTTAGCCCCACTCTGGACTGAGCTATGTAGCCTCTCACTCACTCTCCTCACCCTCCAGGAGAATGGGAGAGAAAAATCTTGAGGCTTGAGACAAGGACAGGGAGAGATCATTCATGTTACCATTATAAGTAAAATAGACTTCACTTGGGGAAAATTATTTCAATTTATTGTTAATAAAACTGCAGCAGGATAATGAGAGAGAGAACAAAAACAACTTCCCCACAGCTCTCCTCTCCCCTCTTCCTGGGCTTAACTTAATTTCAAATTATCTCCACCTCCTTACCCACCCTGAGCGGGGAAGAGGGAATAGGGATTGTGGTCAGTTCATCATATGTCGTTTTCCTCCGCTCCCTCCTCCTCAGGTGAAGAACTCCTCCCATTTCTCTCCTGCTCCATCGTGGGGTCCCTCCCCTGGGCCACAGTCCTTCACAAACTGTTCCAGCATGGGTCATTTTTCCATGGGGTGCAGTGCCTCTGAAACAGGCTGCCCAGGGTGGACCCTCCATGGGCCACAGCCTCCTTTAGGCATCCGCCTGCCCCAGCCTGGCTGCAGGTGGATCTCTGCTCCTCCAGGGGCCCCCATCCGCTGTAGGGGTACAGCCTGCTTTTGCAGACCATGGGCTGCACAAAAATCTCTGCCTAGAGCAACATTATTCCTCCCACTCCTTCTTCACTGACTTTGGCATCCGCAGCTGTTCCCTTCACAATAAATTCTTCACGATCAGGCTCAGGCAGATGCCTCATGCTCTCTTTACATCTCTCTTCACTCCTATGGGCCAGGCCGGTCTGAGTTTGGCCCAGACAACTGCCCAGTGGGAGGGCAGAGGCTGAAGGCTACAAGGCTCGTGCCTCCCCTCTCTCTCTACCTGCTTCTGCTTCTTCATTTCTTCTTTTTAAATTTTCCTCTTCTTAAATGCATTAGCACAAAGACATTATCACTGTTACCAATGAGCTTGGCCCTATCCAGCAGCGAGTCTGCCCTAGACCTGGCCAGGTCCACCAGACAAAGAGGACGCTTCTAGCAGTTTCTCACAGAAGCTGCCACTGTAGCCTTTTCTACTACACAAAACCAGCACTGTTTCCATTGTCTACTCTGTTAATTTAAGTAATATAAAAGAGGACAAATCAGCTAACCATAATCTAGTGTTTCAGTTAAAGTGAAAAACATCGCAAGAGTTTTGCCATAAAGATATTCTCTGGGAAAAGAACAACAAATGTTGGGTTTTTTCCATTCTTCTTAGATATGCAACAAAAAAAAAAACCAAAACAGTTTCACAAATATTAATATGAGATTTTAGCTGGGAAAGGCACAGCATGAGTTTGTGAAAAAGCTCTTATAGTCGTATCTGATCAGCAATATGGTTTTCTGTTTTGCGATCACAAGTTTTTTCTCTGTCTCATTTTTTAGTGATAAGCCCTGCTGTTTACTTCCTACATATAGCAAGTGTTATGTCCCTCTAGGCTATAATATTAAACATCCTGATACAAACTTGTTTCAGTTCCCTTGATGGTGCTTTAGACTAAAATGGTTTTATTTGGTCTCCTCCAAGCTTTGGTAACATAATGTCTTTAAGCTTTTTCCACATGGGGTATAATTAACATCTAAATTTTTTATAGACCAAGTGGGAGGCCAAAAGTGGATGTTTTTATCAAAAATAATAAAGCATTGTTTAAGATTTAATGAAACAGTATCACCAATGTCAACGTATCACTTATTAAATGAACTTTGCTATTTATTCTGCTGAAGAGTCTACTATTTTAATAAAGCAATGATCTTTTCAGGATTAACATAAGTCCTTCAAAAACTGAAAACAGTGTATTTGTTTTATTTTATATAAATGTTCTGCAGTTTATCACCTTATGCAATATAATAAGTGTGAGTTGAATCCATTGAAAACAAAAGCTCAGGAAAAAAAAAATCTTTGAGTTAAAAGATACAGAAATATATTTAATAGATAGTTGCAATTATATTGACTTAAGAAAAGGATGATGCATCTCTACCTGTCCTCCCAATTGCCTCTTGTAACATACAACATCATATGAGGCAAAAGGAGAACAAGATGTGTCCTATAAGGAGTAATGTGAAGCTGATGTTATTTAGCCAGCCTACATGCTAATTGCTATCCCTAGTCTTCAGTAATCCTGAATGCCAAGACAAGTCAACTGGAGTCAAATGAATTGTCCATGTTTGCACAATATGCTGCTATCAGCCAGCACTCATTGAGGTCAGCTAAAATTATTTTGCCAGTAAAAGTTGGTCCTTTGGCTTAGACCTGGGCATCATTTGTAACTTGCACATATTCTTACTGCAGTCTCCTCCCATTCCCACTATTCCCACCGCCTTCCAATACAAAGTATTCAATACAAAGTATCTTTGCAGCATCTTTATAGTACTGAGGAATAAGTTACAGAAAACATGTGGATTATCAGTAAGTATGCAACTCCTGATAGTTTCCAGAGATCTGAATGTTGGGTTCTTGCTTGGTTGGATTTGATATCAACAGTGGTAGATATTTGCTCAGTAAGTTTAAAAAGTTGACCATGTTTGGATATCACAGCTTTATGTGAGACCACATCTGCAAATGCAGGTCATAGTTTCACTTCCAAATAATGAATGTGGAGTTGTGAAAATTGCCACTGCTTCTACAGAAGCAGCCATAAGAGATGGTTCTTACTTGTTTGAGGTTTATGTACTGCATATTATCTCCCTTTAAAAAAGGTACTGTGGGAGAAAGTAAGATTTCTTTCTCACTTTTGTGATCCGCTGCAATGGTAGTAGTAGCATTTTCTGGAAGGAGGTGGAAATAGTTCAGAGAAAGAGTATGATTAGTGAGAGAAAATGCTGGAGGGCAGGATGGTAGAAACTGAAGAAGAGAAAGAGGAAAAAAGGGATCTTAGCATGTGCAGAAACTAATAGATTTCTAAGAAGAGCAGAAACACAGACAGACCTCCAGTGTAACTCAAAGAGGTAAATTTGTTTATAAGCTCTTTTATGTCTTTTCTGTTCTTATGCTGAATTCACTCTGCTATCTTAGGTGTTTTGGTTTTTTTAAAAAAAAATTTAAAAAATAGCTGTACAATTGTTTGTTTGTTTGTTTGGGGTTTTAGTTTTGAGGTGAACTCTATAGTGAAAAGGTACAGAAAGTTCTACTTAACAACCTGGCCAACTCAGAGTGAATATAATAATGAAACAATTATCATTTACTCCCTCACAATTGATTTGTTCCCGTAATAGTTATGGACTTCAGAAATTTTAAAAGCAGTTGTAATCTTGCAAAAAAAAAAAAAAACATGCTCATTAAATATCCAAGAAAAAAGGAACATAAGGAAAAGACGTGTTGTCATACCATTTCCAGCAGTAGGCAGTCAGGTGTTGGTAAAACTCAGTCATTAATTTATAGCTGTAATAATATTTAGAATAGATGAGTTAGAATAGCTCTTATTCAGCTGTCACTGTTTGCTAAAACACTCCTTTTGTATATATGATCTACTTCAGTACAGAGTTGTACTGCTGTATTTACAAACCTAGGTCTTTTCTTTGGAGACTTCCTCAACTTGGCTTAGGGAGTCCTCTACAAGTAGCCCGTGTTATTAGGCTGCTGTGTGCATAAATGTGCACTTGGGCGTTATCATTCTAGGTTACCACACTAGAGTGCTCTCGTAGCTAGACATCACTTACTCACAGTTCTATCTTTTTGTTCCATTATCAGAGCCTTGCTAATTTTTACTGGAAATGTTGCACCTCCACCTTAGTGCCTATACCTTAGTCTACTGAAATAGAAGGGTAAACAATAAAGATTTTTTTCACTGGATATTAGGGCATAATAGCAATCTTTCAAAGAGGAATGTTAAGTCCAGTGTTAGTCTTATTATTTTAGGATTTTATTAATCTATTTTGTCTGTTCTAGACAATCAACATTACTTGTTAAAAAAGAAAAAATAAAGATTCCCGGATTATTATTTCTAAATCATCTGTACACACACTGCATATTTTTCCCATATTCTGCTGCTTATGTCACTCATTTATCACTTCTTTGCTACCTCTTTAAAAATCACTGTCTACTGCTCTTGGTCTACATCTTTAATACAGATTTGTAGGTTTTTAATGCAACTGCTGCTCTTCAGGGATATGAGTATTCATATACAGCTCTGGAGTCTGAAGGAGATAACTGCAGTTTAGTAAAAATCAAATTTCAACCTTGCCGTAACCTCATCTACGTGCTGGAGATATCACTGAATAACTTAACCTGGCATTCCTGGATTAGCTGGAAAATTCTGTTATCATATAAAATCTCTAGCTGAGATAGCTATGTGATACTATCATACAATTTGTGATCTGTTTCTGGTTTGTGAACTTGTTTTATAACTAAGAAAGACTATTGCTAAGTACTGAAAAAGCAGGACTAAAAAAATTATAAATTGGACTAGTGTTTCATCAACTAGCTATGCAGTTCCTACAGTTGCTGCACACAAAATAGTCAATCTATATTTCACTATTAAGAACATTCAGAAATAAGTGTTGAAATATCTGATTGTCTTACTTGGTTACTGAGTTACTGAGTATTGTAAAATCCTCACAGAACTGAAACACGACCAAGTTTCATGGGAAGCTGTGTGACACAAGACAGCTGCAGCTTACAGTTTAAGGTCTTGAGGTTGCCAACATATAATGAACATGCTGTTATAATAAAAATTGTTACGTGAAGTATCTGTAGTTGGTGCTTTAAACAAAAAAAAACCCAAAATACTGTAATTGAGCATGGCAGGTCACAGCAAGATTCTGTGGCTTGTTTTGTTCTACGTATAGGACAATATAAAATGCAGATAGCAACGTGTGCTGGTTTTGGCTGGGATAAGGTTAATTTTCTTCACAGTAGCTGGTTTGAGGCTATGTTTTGGATTTGTGCTGGAAACAATGTTGAAAATACAGAGATATTTTTGTTATTGCTGAGCAGTGCTTACAGAGAGGCAAGCATATAAAGCTGGGGAAAGAAGAAGGAAGATGGGGGCATTTGGAGTTATGGCATTTGTCTTCCCAAGTACTGTTAGGCATGATGGAGCCCTGCTTTCCAGCAGATGGCTGAATACCTGCCTGCCAATGGGAAGCAGTGAATGAATTCCTTGTTTTACTTTGCTTGCATGAATGGCTTTAGCTTTACTTATTAATTGTCTTTATCTCAACCCACTAGTTTTCTCACTTTTACTTTTCTGAGACTCTTCTCCATCCCACTGGGAGAGGAGTGAGTGAGCAGCTGTGTGGTGCTTAATTGCCAGTTGGGGTTAAAATATGACACACTGGTATGATGAATCAGATATTAAGATCATTTAAAAGAAGGATGTTAAGGTGCTTGAATGGGTCCAGAGGAGACCAGCAAAGCTGGTGAAGGGCCTGGAAGGAATACCCTATGAGGAGCTGCTAAGGATTTAGGGTTTGTATGGCTTGAAGAAAAGGAGGCTGAGGGGTGACCTCATTGCTCTCTTCCTGAGGAGAGGAAGTAGAGAGGGAGGTGTTGACCTCCCTGGTATTCACTGATAGGATGTGTGGGAATGGCTCAAAGCTGGTTCAGGGGAGGTTTCAGACTGGATATAAGGAAGCATTTATTTACTTAGAGGGTGGGAAAACACTGGAGCAGGCTTCACGGAGATAAGGTCAATGCCCTAAGCCTGTCAATGCTTAAGAGGCATTTGGACAATGCCCTTAATAACATACCTTAACTTAGTCAGCCCTGAATTGCTCAGGCAGTTGGACTAGATTATCATTGTAGGTCCCTTCCAACTGAAACAGTCTATTCTATTCTATTCTATTCTATTCTATTCTATTCTATTCTATTCTATTCTATTCTATTCTATTCTATTCTATTCTATAAAATAGCTTGTGCCACAGTTCTGCTTTGTTGGTGATGGAGGAGGGGTTTCTTTTAAGATGCTTTGATGATTCTAGAAAAACTGAATCTGAAAGAGTAAGAGGGCAATGAGGATGCAGGTTTTAGAACCTGGTAAATAAATGTTAAGGGGGAAAAAATAAATTTAAATTATCATAATTAGCAAATTTATTTAAGAAAGAAAAAAAATGGAGCTACAAAATTTTATGAAAAATTACATGACACAAAGACTTGTCTGTTGTGTATTGGGACACATTTAATTATTGCAAAATTTAGAAGTGATAGAACAAAATTAATATGCCAAGAAGATGTCTTCAGTGTTATATTTTGAAAAATGGATATTCAGAGGAATGTTACATACATTACTGTCCTGGTTCTGGCTAGGATAGAGTTAATTTTCACTGGAGCTGGAAGAGGAGCTGAAGCTGGTGACACCTGTGGCTGGGGGATACTGCTGGGATAGTTTACTAATTAGCCAACAGCTGAGACAGCTTACCAAAATTAGACAAAGGTCTATTTGATACCATGTGATGTCATGGGTTGGGTTTTTTTGCTAATTGGGAGTGATGTGGGCATCAGGATCTGCTGTGAGCTATTGTACTATAAATCATGATACCATGTAGTTAGTGGGTTTTGCCTTTCTTTTTCTCCTCATTCTTCTTTCCATCCTAGTGTGAAGGGGGAGTGAGCTGCTAAGTGGGGCCACAGTACAACAAGTAAGGACCCTGTTGAAATAATAAAGATATGAGAAGTCAAGTATGAAAGCAAAGGTCTTTGTAATAAACTTATTGCATCTTGGAAATGTTTAGAAATTGGGAGAAAAAAAAAAAAAAGAATGAACTTTTTCTGCTTGGGTGTGTTTTCTTTTTCCTTTAATTCTTCCAAGATAATCTGGTTGTGGGACTAATTTGTTTTGTTTTTCCAAAGGTGTGAGAATATTTGATTTCTTAACCAAACTAGACTTTAAATCAAGGGAGTTTTCAGTAAAATGTTTTCATAGTTTCATTATGTCAAATTTATGTTAGGTGAATTTTTATTCTGAGTGTGTGTTACTCCAATAAATTGAGACAAAGAACTGCAAAGGAAAAGAGAGCAAAAAAAAAAAAAGAGGAAGGGCAAGCCTTCTGAAGGAAACCTTGATGTGGTTTAACTTAACAATAACCAGAATGTGTATTTGGAGAAAGACTTCTTTAGGTATTTTGTTTGACTGATATTTTTAATCAAATCTCTGATTTGTGGGTTTGGTTTTTTCTTAATATTTTTTTATGAAGGTATGTAAGCATGTTTTATGTTGATTGAGTGATACAATGATATTAAATTTTATGTGTTCCAATCAAATGTTAAAGCAGGTCATGCTTCATAAGCACAAGACTGTATTGCAAATGATAGAGGCAAGTAACTGCAGTGACATCTACTAAACATGTATAATTAATTGCTAGATCAGTCATCAGAAATCAGAGCCACTTTACTGTTTCTGACTCTGAATATTAGAGTGAGACAAGACTTTCAGGTATGCCACCTTCCACAGTTCCTACAAAGTGGATTTCTCGATGCAAAGATTATTTATTAGTGATCATTGGGCTGACTGGAAAGCCAGGACCCTGGCGTGCATTGTCTTCTGCAGGTAAGTTTTAAAGTAGACACTGAGACTTAGAACTGTACTGAAAGTATTTGTATTTTAATCTTCTAACAACTTATATATTTTAAAAATTGTATTTTTATGGCTTTACAATACTTTGAAGGCACTAAATGCATAAAAGTAATATATATACATAACAGTAAGTTCTGTATTTTTGTAAATGTACTGATTGCTTTCATAAATAAACTTTGTTCTGAATTAGGAAATATGGAACTAATCTGTAGCCCTCAGGATTTGGTTTGTTTCACTGTCTTATGGGGAGGACATAGCATAATTCCAAAATCTTGCTGTTAATAAAAGTAAGTGTTTTGATTTAATATATTATTAGATCTTTTCTATCTTTACTTTTTTTTTTTTTCCAACAAATTATGTGGTTTTGCTTATTTTTTTTTTTTTTCTTTTAACACCAT
>WHYT01016577.1:359070-384938 GCA_009806455.1 Tetrax tetrax | reverse complement strand
TTTTTTTTTTTTTTTTTTTTTTTTTTTTTCCTTTCACCTTTGCAGCCTGTCTTTGTTTTCAGCTCTCTTCCTCAGTTTCCAGCAATGTTCTGGTGAGCTTTCTCTCCCTGTTTGTTTGCCAGAGGTGATCAGTACAGGACAGCCAGCAGTTCCCATCACCCTCTATCACTATGTCTGTGTCCACCTGTGCTCCTTCATTGCTTCCACGCTCCCATCACACTTTCCTCAGCTGGTAAGATTTGGTTTTGCTTATCATCTCTTCAGCTGCTGTCATGCATAGGTACTATTTAGAGTGACTTCTTTCTAATGATCTAGCTCTAAAGAGATGCTTAGGTATCCGGTGGTTCTGAGTTCAGTTAGACAACAAATGTCACTTGTGGGAAAGGGGAAAATAAAGTTTTTATGCAAGTTTTTGAGAACCTTAGTTGTGTTGGAAATTTTTATTCTCTTTGAAAGCAGGGGAGATCAAGTTGTTATAAAAGTTCAGTGCTTTCTTTTATGCGGCTTTCAATTTGTATTTAATTTACCTGGCTTTGTTAGTCTATGCTGTGAAGTAATTAAGTGGCATTTAATATTTAGACTAGATTATATTGTTGTGATTCCAGCTAAGAACATATCATAAAATGGTAATAAGCAATTTTTTCTACTTCAGAGGAGTATTCTGGGCTTTGATTAATGTTATTAAATGTTTTAAAAGTTTTTCACATAGACAAAAGAACCTCTAGATAAATGTAAACCTCTATAAAGTTAAGAGCCATCACAAAAATTATAGCCCTAATTTAGGAGGTTTTTTTTTGAATGCTACATTCCTCTTTCAGATAAAATGAGTGTTCCTAAAAGAGGAAAATGTTTTATTTAGTTTTCCAATAAACCTGCCAAATAAGCTTGCAAGAAAATTGTTGATACATTGGTTTAAAAAAAAAAAAAATTCGTAAAAGTTGCCTTGAGAAGAAGGGATGCACATGATGAAATGTTTTGAAAAGTGAAGGCTGCTCAGCCCACTGAAATGAATGTACATGTACATTCCAAGTATGCAAAACCAAAGCTGTAGCTGCTTGCTTGATGTAGCTGACTATAGAGTATGAAAATGAGTTCTTAAAACACTATATTGGATAAGCTGAAAATCTTTTTAGATTTTATGCTAATTAGTGGAGTAAAAGTAATAGTAGGCCTGCAATCTGTTTCTGTGTGAATTTACAGACAGGTTTTCTCCGCAGGAGTACGCTCTGCTGGATGCTGTGCTGGGTTCCAGTATGATCACCTCTCTGCTAGCAATGGACGCATGGTGCTTCCTTGCCCGGTAAGATTTTTTATTACAGGTCAAGCAGATTTTCCACAAATCCAGTTAGTTCTGTTGTTGTACATAATTCCTTGAGAGAGATTTTTTGTTTTTAATGACAAAATTGTCCCAGAATTGGATTCTTTTCAGATACAGAGCATATTTTGAAAATTAGGAGCAGAAATGGCTAAGCCATTTTTTACATTCATGCAAGTAAGGGGAACATTCCATTTTGATTATTTAATAGTTATTTTCTAGAATCGTTCTCTCAAGTAAATTGTGTCTGTTCATATCAAGTTTAAATATGTTAAAGGAAATGGCCATCTCTCAGACAAGATTTATAATATTTAGTCTGTAAAAGAGTAGGAAGTACAGACTCACAAGCTTCTCTCTCTCACATTCCAGGTATGGAACAGCTGAACTGTGCGCTCACCACGTTGTCGTGATTGCCCATTTGGTAAGAACCACAGTGATGTTTGCAATTCAGCTCCAGTTTTAACTGTAGTTCTGCTTGCAAACTTTCTAAATGACCAAAGACGGGAATTTCATTTTTTTTTTTCCAAATGCAATCGAGACTCTTCTAATTCCTGAAATTGGGTTAATAATTAGCAAAAGCAGTACTATGAAAATTACAAAACAATATGTCTAGATTTCCAGCATGTCCTGCATATTTAGAGTGTTACTGCTGTGATTCCACGTAACAACTCTCAGAACATTCTGTATAGAATCGATTTGCTGAGTGGTGATGGGTTTTTTTTTCCTTAATTTAATTGGATGTGTTACCCTTTTATCCTAATTCAGATAAAGTCTTGGCCCAGTGACTGTTACCAGGTCTCTGCCTTGGGTGTTCTGCTGAGGCGTATGCTGTTCTTGATGGCTCCAGATCATCAGGTGAGTATAGCACTACCATCTTTTATCTTTGCTAGAAGAGATTTGAATCACTTGGCCTGTGTTAAAATATCCTCTTTCAGTTCTTCAGAAGTGACAAGATGTTGAGTGCTTGCATGCTGTGCTTGATGTTGTACTTGTCATAGTGGATCCTAATTTGTGCAGATGTGCTCTTTAAAACAAGAAAGGCACATACGCCTTTCTAAGAGTGCTCTTATTGGGCAGCAATCTTTATTTGACCGAGTACGAAAATGGCACATCTCCCAAATGTGCTGAAATTGTATGTCCTATCATTGCATCTGCGACTGGTGTTCATGAGCGTTCTCATGTCATCAGATATGAAGTGTAGTATCCTTTCCTGGCAGTGCCTCTCTATACACCTTGGAGAGGCTAAAGCTCTTTTTTCTACGTGCTAGGGCCGTTGCTTCAAGCAGCTGAAAGAACAAATTGTTTAATCATTTTGATGTCCTGTACATGGCAAGGGAGGTGGCAGTTTTAGAAGGTTTTTATATAAAAAGTTGGATTGTACTTAAATTAAAGGTTTTCCACAATTTTTTAAATGTAATATTTCTAAAGCAAACTAGTGCATTTTGTTTTCTTGGCTTTCTGACAGATTATGAAATTGTTTTATGGTCTGTTTAGTTCACATGAACTTTTGTTTGCAGGTAGAATTTGCTCATAAGTTTCTTCCAGAAGAGGTGGAGAACTTGGCTGTGTGGCAGCACGTATCCCTCAAAGCCCTGAATCCTGTTCTTAGGAAACGAGTGGCGTGTCAGCTTTGTGTGGCAGGACTCGCGCAGTGCAGGCGATGGCTGAATAGCAGGCGCGCTTTGGGAGAGCTCCGACCTGCGGTAAAGTAGATGTTGTTCTCTTTGTAAAAGTCTGTGAATTCTGGATTTACAAACTATAAGGATTCTATTGCTGTCACCTCGGTTCTCTTTTTCTGTGTCCTGCATAGCTTTTTTTGCATGCCTAACTGGCAAATACATGAGCAAGAATTCTCATTTTATTATTTTCTTCTAACACACAGCACCATAGGACCGTCCACTCTGAGGGTGATGATAGTGGAGGTCTTGTGGTTTACGAGGTGTTCTAGTTGTTTGCTCTCTGGGTGAGCAGTTGTATGTTTCTTTAGAATTTCTGATTTATACTATATCATCCAATTACTTTAGCATCAAACCTGAAAGATGCTCACTGGTCTCCTTGGCAAAGGAAAGGAGTGCGAGAAACCAGAAAATTCCACATGAAGTATCTGCTGCCAGCTTTTGCAGCTAATGACAGCAGCACCGTGTGAAACTCCGAAGTAATGGATGCTTCCCTCGCTCTGGAAGCTTTGTCTGGTGGCCTGGTGGATAAGCTGTACCATACAGCAGACAGCACACTGGGCTTCTTGCCATCCTGTATCATTTTAGATGTTTAATATAAACCTGGGGTTTGGTTTGTTTCACATGTAGGCTTTTTTGGTCTTACTTAGACACTTTTTCCTACTAGAATACTGCCCTTTCTGTCCTGCTGGCTGCCTGCAATTTTGCTGGTGACACTCTGGAGGCTGAACTTCAGGCATCTATCTTGGGAGTGCTTGGTCAGTTCTGGACTTTTCTGCAGGCTAAGCAGGTAGGAGAATTTGCTGCTCCAATGAGGAAAGCATGATGTCTTTCAGAGGCTGGTGCTGTTTCATCGTGTGTGTGTGTGTTACTGAGTTGGTTTACTTGGATTGGACCATTGAATTTTGAATGTTCATTAGAATGTGAACAAAACCCATGATGACTTAGGTAGTACGTAGCTTAGCACCTGAAAAAGCATAGAGCAAGTAACCTTCCTCCCATATTTAAGAACAAGGGGGTAAGGTGCTTCCCTCGTGACTGTACGTCTGTTAGTGTCTGCAGTTGCAGTAAGGAAAAAAGGATTAAAAAATAAAGTTTGAGAGTGGGGCTGAAGAGGAGCCACCAATGTGCCCCTTCAGGGGTCTCTTCCAACCTCAGCTATTCTGTGAAGACATCTGGCAACTGACAAATGAAATGAAACAGCTCAGATAACCTTCAGCTGCTTGTATTAGTGAGTGGAGGAAGGAGAATGATGGCTAAGAAATAGTCTTAATAAAAATCAGAGAAAAGACTCTTGTAAAATATGACTACCTGGAAATATTAATATGACTATTTTAATATTTTTTTTCTGCTGCTGCGATGTGTTGTTTTATGTGTGTGAAGTTAGGCTAAGAATTTTGGAACAGTACTGTAATTTTAAATTCTTTAAGTAGTTATTCTGTAAGCTAGAATGCAGTGTTACTGGTATCTTGTCATCTGTTGAAGGTCTCAGATGAGCCATGTCTCCAGCAGACACTGTGTTTATTACTTCACCTTTTGGAATTTTTCATCCAAGCATTAGATGCTCAGCTGATTACTCAGGTAAAAAAAACAAAACAAAACCTTCTTACAAGTAACTTAATTCACAAAAACCAAGTTCTTTGTGATTTACTGAAAACTGAAGAACAGTTTTCACCTGTAATCTGTTTGATGGAGCTTCACTGGGGTTTGTTTTCTGCAGGTTTTTGCACTGCAATCTTCCCTTTTCCAGTTGGATCCCCCAGATCACGTTCGTCTAGCGATGGTGGATTTTCTCTCTTCTATGGGAAAGGTGTTTATACCACAAGAAGCGCAAGTAAATATAATTGTGGCCTTATTTAGACAACCTTCAGTCTTTTGATGGAAAATACATGCTATTTATTTAAATATAAAGGATCAAGTTCATCAAATACATACAGGAATGCCACGACATAATAATCTTTGAGACTTATGAATGGTCTACGGCAGTTTTATTTTTCATCACGACAGCTGAGTGCATGTAAGATGCTTGGGTTGTTCATGTGCTTGTTGCTTCTCACTAGTTAGAAAGGACTGACACTTGAACCTCCAAGAAGAAAGAATAGAATGTCACCTCCCTTACAGTGCTGGGGTTTTTTGTTGTTTTGTTTTGTTGGTTTTTTTTGCCAGACAGGCAGTAGCACTCACATTTCACAAACCTGTCCCATGACCTTAGAGCAATTCTTTAATAATAAATCATGATGGTAAGATAAGATACACAGAATTAACTCTTTGGAACTGACAGATAATTTTCTCTTTTAGAGGCAAGTTGTACCCCAGTTGTCATGTTTGTTTGCTTCTCTGTTAGCTGACCAGACCTGGCTGATTCATCAGCACGCACTGGAGGCATTCACACATTTTGCAGAGGTAAGCACAGCAGAAGTCTGGATGTGCATGTATTTGGCTCTGTTGACTTTAATTGTGCAGAAATTCTTCTCTCTTAAATGTTTGCTGTTCTTCACTGACCAATTTGGATCTTAGCATCTGTAAAACTATTGCATGTCAAAAGTAATGAGGGCTAATGCAGTTGTAAGTGATTTCAGGAATGGAAGAGAAGGAAGACAGTGCTTGCTTGGATTGGTTGCAACAGGGAAGAGACTGTCATAGAAGAGCATTTTTTACTTTGTCTATTCCTAGAATGTACTAAACAACTCTTACTCAACACTTTTGACAGGAAACAAGCCATGAAGATGTTGTTCCTCAGTGCCTTAATTCTGAAGAAACTAAGAACAAAGTTGTTCGTTTTCTGGCTAAGGTATGTCTGCTGAACCATTCTACTGCCTTCTTAACTGATGTTGTACACATCCATTCTAAGAAGTACATGGTCTGTGTCTACACCTGCAGCATCTGCATGGTGATTAAATAAGTTTAAAATAAATTGTGTTAACTGGAATGTGGTTGAACTTTTCTACTTGCTTTAATCAGCAGAATTAACAACTGCCACTCCTATGCATGCTGCTCTTCCAGTACTTGCCAACTTTGATTTAGATGCTTTGCTTTTCCCTCATTAAACAACAAAAAAAAAAAATAAAAAAAAATTGAACAGTAGTTATTGTAAGCAGGAAAGTTATCTATTAAGGAGACAAGGATTTCATCAATCAGTTTGTGGTATTTTCTTCCCCGTTTCTCTTGTATCAGCTTCTGAAAGCTAAACAAACATGTATGAAACATCTCAGTCCTTCCTGCATGCTAGAAAAAATTCTCTTAAGAGTAGATGGCTATTCACACAGAACATAGGCAATGGGAAAGAGGGGGTGGTTATCATGCTGTAATCTAAGGCAGGACTATCTGGATGAGCAGTCTTTGACAAGCAGATAATTAGCAAAAGAATTGGTGGCTGCCAGTGATGTTACACCATAGCTGTAGATAACTTCCATCTCCCATCTGCATGTTAGGATCTCTCCCTCCCCTTTGTTCTGGCATATAAATGGAGCATATGAAGGCTGGTAATGCCACTTTGGTTTAGTTACCTCTCCTGGGGCTTTCTCCCTAGACGAGGCAAGTCGAAGAGACAACAGAAGCACGAACAGAACGCATGAAACAAGAAAGGATTACCTGCAGTGCACAGTTCCTGAAAATGGCTGGAGAACTGGAGTCAACAGGAGAGGTACATGCACTTCTTTAAACTATCTGGGCTCTACTGTCAATTTCTGTCAGTTCTGGAATCTCTTAAAGAGGTTCAGGACGGTCTTGCTGCCCTCCATGTTCTACGAAAAAAGGTCGTGTGCACTGCTGGCCCTTAATATTTCATGTGAACGCTTTGTAGGGCCTGCCAGCCAGTGCAAACTCTTACAAGGCAAGGGAATCTCTTGCAGCTCTTCTCCATTGAAGGGTTTTCTTGCATTTGCATGAAGCCTGATGACTCATGTAGAGCATTATAAATGATGTCTGATGTTTGTTTAAATCTGCAGCCTCTGGCAAAAAGAGCATGTCACCCGCCCTCGGAGGAGCAGTACAAGTCAGCTGTAGGCACGATGGAGGGGGCAGTGGAGGCTGTGAAGCTGCTCCTCCAGAAAGGGTCACCCCCTGCTTGGCTCGCAGTGAAACTGGAGGCTCTACGCACAGCTATAACCATCCTCAGAGACAGTGCACGGTAAGGTGCTCAGCAGGTTTTAGAGACAATAAAACAGCTCAGCTCCCTGTTCTGAGGGAAGAGATGCCTTTTTACGATGATTGCTGGAGAAGAAAAAAAACTTGTGTCACAGGGTAGTGCTCTTCTGTACTGCTGGGTCTCAGTTAATGTGCCAAAATGAACTTGAGATCCAAGATGCTGCCCATCTTTCATAATAACTGGCTGGAAGGACATTTTAATGGACACTACTGTGCATCTGAGCTGTCATTTTGTATATTGCCAATGTATATAGCTTGCTCTTCTGAGCTACGGTATGGTGACAAACATTTCACAAGGCTGTATTTTGAATACTAGGATGTTTGAATCTGTTGTAAAAGTAACCGTTTCTTTTGTTCCTGTCATGTACAAATGAGCAGGCAGTAGGTGTTTTAATCTTAATTTTAAAATACACTCAAGAATAACAATGTAAGGCTCTCTACTGTTCTCTGAGCATACCTCTGCTGCTGGTTCCACTCTGCACTAGGGTCATCTTTTAAAAATAATCTTCATTGGTCATAGTTAAGAGCAGAAAGAATGCGGTGCTTACGCAGTTTGTGTTCAGTGGTCCTTCACCTCTTGTGCCATCCACTGACAGAACTTTATAAACAGAAATAAATAAGTTGAATAAACTATATATTTATCTTAAAATAATCTCTTAGCTAAAAAGTTAAAGGGCTTTACTTTTCTGGAAAAAAAAAAAAAATTAAAAAAAAAGAAAGGCACATTAACAAAGGAACTCACTGTGACTTTCATTTATTGTCATCAGTTTTTCAGAGCAGAGATGAGTTCCAGAACAATCACTTAAACCACTCTTGGCCTCCAGTAGCACATCCACACCTATCACGCTGTTCCACTTTCTGGCAGCGGTGGCACGCACCGCAGCTGGGCATATTGCTTGAATGCAGGCCTCACCCCTGCAGTTTTTGGCACAGACTGGAAAGGAGCATCCATTGCAAGAGATCAGGCCCCACGGGATCTTGCTGGCTCGTGCAGCAAGTGCCTGCCTTCTGGCAAAAGCAGTGCTGAGGTACTAGCATTGTATAGGGGAAGCAGCGACTTCTCTGACAGAATCCAACACACCATAAATTGCCTTTGTCTCTTTCAGTCATCCCATTACCAGTTAGTATCATCTTCCCAGTTCAGCTCCTCCTCTTCACCCCAGCCTGCAGCTTCTGCCTAGAATAACATACAATTATGAATATTAAGGCATGTGTAGCGTACTTCTGTAAGGAAGTGAAGGAAAACACCGTTAAGGAAACACCTTGAAGACAAAGAGCAAACTAACAGGGACATTCTTGTAAGTTTGTTTTCCCTAAAATTAAAGCAAGAAGTGTTTGTACTAAAACTACTTTCCATTAAGAACAGGATGCTGTAAAATACATTATTTTTCCTCCGAGGAAACAGCTGTTGTCCCCCTGTATTCTAACACTATGACTTTGATCTCACCTGTCCACTGGCACAGCTCTTTTACTGCACTACAGCGAGTGACTCCCCCCAAAGCGGGGCTGATACCGCAGCGGTGCTTCAGTTACACAACAGACACTGTGCCATTTTCAAACGTGGTAAACAACTTCAGTTTACATACATGGCCCCTCTCCCCGTGCTACCTTCCACCCCCTCTCTTGAGGCTTAATTAGCAAAACAACTTGACATCAACACCTAATTCCCTAATGGTGTTATGGGTTCAGCTGGCAGCGTTGGGAATGCTACCTCCTCTCCTAGGAAACAGAAGCTGTCTCTGTGATGGGGCTAGAGGCATTTACCTGTTTACTTAAAAATGTAGTTTTGTAACCCCCTGGTCCTCTGAAATGGAGAAATGTCTCAGCTATTCCATCATGAAAACGAAGCACCCAAAAAGCTTTTCTCTGTAATCCAGAGGTTCTGGTTTCCTGGACCTTTATTTATGATGCTATCAGCTTTTTCTAGAAAAGCCAGGAGCCACACTAAGCCCTGAGCATCCTCTGTGCTTGAAAGCCCCCTTTGGCTTGTGCTTAAGGTCATGCCTGTTCAGAGAGGACCCAGCCTTATTGTACCTGTCTCACAAACCAATACTCTCCCTAACATAGTGTAGGGTCCTTGCATCCAGGATACAGCAGCACAAATTAAAAGCAAGAGTTAAACCTCCCTAGTCAGTGCCTTTAGGAGCATACAATTTAAGTTCATGCCCTTATTGTTTCTTAACACAGCTCTCTTGCTGCTGCAGTAACAGCCCACTGCATTACCTGGTGCCTGATAAGATGCCTCATTCAGAGCTCAGCATCTTGTATTCACAGGTAAAGACTCAGCTGTACAGTTGTATGTTGCTGATACTCCCCCAGGTGATCCACCACTGGATTAAGGAGCCCACTGGTGCTACTAAGTGTATTGTGCTATGCACATGCTTTAGGATCCTCTCAAGTGTGCAGTCATTTAAACCCCACTGCCTTTAGTCTCTTACCTCAATAATATCTGCTGCTGCAAATTTGGATGAAAACAGCATGTTTTGGGAGGCATCTTCTCTGCTGGATACTGCACCAGAGTGACTGGGAACAACCACTTCTGTCCTCACTTCAGGTAAAATCAAGATAGCTGAAGAAGGTTTAATGTCTGGGATCATGTCAGCAAACCAGTCCAGCTCAGGGTCTTGCACAGGTTTCCTCTTCACTTTGATCGTGAATTCTTCTCCTAGGCCAGTCTCCAATGAAGACTTCAACCTTTCCTGAAAGGTGGTTTTTGGCAGCACAGTTTCTCCCAGTTGTTCCTGGTGGTCCCACTTGTCGCTGCTCCAGCTGTTCCTGGGGCAGGACTTTGTGGTGGGACTCAGTCTGAGGCTTTTGAATTCTTTGCTCAGTTGATGGGTACCTGGCAGAGGCCTTGGTGTTTCAACTGCATCAGCTTGTATCACAGTGGTGCAGTTTCCTGAGGACAGTTCAGGACTGGGGCTGCTGGGCTCAAAGTCATCCCAAGGCTTCTCATCTACATCATGTTCAGCAAAATAAGGTCCCACACTACCCCGCAGCTCTCGGGGCTGAATTTGAATGTTCACAGTTTTCTCAGTGTCTGTCTCCTCTGGCTCACTCCAGTCTGGCCACTCCTCTGCTGGCTTTTCAGAGGTAGTCAAAGAGCTCCTGCTGCTCCCTAGCATGTTAATGCTTCCAGGAATTCCATTCAGGGGGGACTGAGTGTATTGCTCATCTGTGGAAGACAAAGGTGTTACATATTCATTTCAAGAGAGCAAGTGTAGACACAGAGCTGTGTCTACACTCCTAAGTTGTGCCTAAAACTCCTTGATGTCACAGGTAGCACCTGGCATGGAAATAAGCCAGTAATGCTGATTGGTAAGATGCTTCAGAGCAAGGGAGGGGTATTAATGTCAAAGCCCCAGGGCTACAAAAAGTTGACTCCTGATAAGCAATAGGTGACTGAAAAAAGGCCATGAAAGTAAACTTTCAGTAAACAGTCAGCTTCTGAGGCCAAAGAATGAGCTGACCTGTATATCTAGTGTATCTGCCAAGCTGTGGGAGGGGTGAAAAAGCACAGCAAAGAACCTGCCATAAGGAAACAAAGGTGGGCCAGCCAGCTGTCTGGGTATATCAGATTCCCAAATAACTATTCCCTTGGAAGTCAAGAGTTGCACTCCCCTTCCTTCATCGTTACCTTCCTTGGTTCACTGTATCTCTTTCAGATCAGCTCATGGGGAAAATGAACCTCTTCTCAAGCAACATTTCATTTGTAGGACACTTGATTTCTAAAAAGGAAGAGCTAGGGTACAGATTTACCTGTCTTCAAAGTCAGTGGATTGTCCTGTCGCACAGAAAGCTTCTTGACAGGTACATTTCCAGCGATGGGGAACACACTAGAATTGTTCTTCAAGGGCTGTGAGGTTTGATTTCTCTGATTGCTTACGACATGACTGGGGGAGTCTGCAGGGATAAAAAGAAAGGACACCAGGTCCACAAGGTGTGTTGTCAGTCTTAGTTGAAACATGAACATTCTTATTTACACTGAACATTCTTATTTACAACACCCACAAGCAATACTGAATGAAGATTGGTGCAGCAATGCAACAGCTGCACCTCTTGAGCTGTACACAACGCAATACTCCTCCGTTCCTGCCATCTGCAGCTCTTGCCAATACAAAGTTTGGGCAACTGTAAATGGTCAGGTTTTGCTATGTGCTTTTCAGAAATATATAATGATCAAAACTTAAAAAATGCTGTCCGTCACCTGGCTGGATGCAACCCCCCAGCATCTGTACCGCATGGCATCACAAATCCTGTTATCTGCCTCATACAAAAGCACAGCCCTGATTGATAGTCACAACACTCCAAAGCATAAGCAAAGTTGTGCACCCACACAAACCCTCTTTTATCCTGGGCATGAGCAAAGCTGCTTAGACAACAGGCAGCTCTGCGACAGCCTCCCTTGTACCACACCCAAGGTAAGATGAGGTGGGGTGGGAAGCAGGAAAGGTCATGCTTTGAAGCTGTGCAAGGCAGGTTTGTTTCCCTGGGACAGTGACAATAGCTTGGCAAGCACCTCGTTCCAGTTCCTTTTTGGGAGTCCTGGCAGTGGTTCACCAGCACTGGCCTCAGCTGTGCGAGGCCCTGTTGCCACCAGCCCAGAACAGAATGGCTTGGGCCAGCGCTGCATCTGCTTCCATGTGGCTCACCTGCGTCCCCAGCCAGCTGCGCCTGCCTAGGCTGGGGTTACCAGCACAGCCAGAGACATGGCCTACAGCGCTGGAAAGGACCACAGTTAACACACAGAACTCGCCCCCTCCCCAAAGCACCCTTGGTAAAAGGTCCTTTAGCTTTTAAAAGATTAAGCTTTTAGGGGCTTAAGCAAACAGCTTATTAAGTCTCATGTGTTCAGCCTCTAGAACTTTTTTTTTTTGAGGTTGTCACTGGTGAGGACAAAGGGTTTTTTTTTTGTAGTTTGTCAATAGTTGAATTGGGTCTAATTTTAAATATGTTCTGAAAAATAAACCTGGTTTAGCATGCAATCCAAGGGTTTACTTACTATAGCCTGCTAAAATAATGTAAAGCCAAATAATGCAACGAGCCATCCAGATTTTAATAAAGGGTGGTATCTGTCAATACACACATAATCAGGAAGACAACATTTATACTTAAATTAATCTCTATCATACATTTCATTTGTATCTATATGTCTAAAGTAGAACAAATGCCGATTCTTCCCTCCTGTTACAAGCATTCTTAGTCTCAATTTCCTTAGTACATTTGGTTCCAAGTTATCTAGCGGGTGCAGGGACTACTGTCTTCATTTGCATTAGCTGAAAAGCCTCCTGAGAGCTGACAAAATAGGGAAGTTCGTATTCCTTTTCCAATCTATAAATAGAAATTGGGGGAAGAGGATGAGATTTACTATTTTAAAAAACATCAAGGGAATATTAAACAACTCTCTGGGTAAGTACAGAAGTCCTTCAGAAGGGCAGTATAGTTTTTCCACCAAACACAAACACACACACTCAACAATCATCTCCTTTACTTAGAGAGATTCTTAAATTAAGAAGAGATTTAAATTTTTTTTCCGTATATTTCCTAAATTTAAAATATTTTCATAACTCTTCTTCTGATATCAATTCTGTATCTGCAAACAGCACCTAATTTAGAATTGAAGTTCAGCTGCAAATTAGCTTTTTTCCATTAACCCGTCAACAGCAACAGATTAATCATCCAAGAAATCCTGCCTACATTGCTTGCACAGAATGGGCAAGAATCCCGAGAGCACTCTGACTGTATCATTTACCTTCTGGGGAGAGATCAGCAGTTTTCATGAAACTTGGTGCAGAGCTTTTGAAGATCTTCGTTCTTTCTCCACCTACAACGACTTCAGGTCCAAGCAGGGAGACGAGAACCGCTAAGCTGTGCAGTGTTATCGCAACAATAGAGTCACTGGTATCTCGAAGGCCCAGCAATACCTGCACCAAAACCATTAACATTACCAAGAACAGAAAATTCTGCTTTTTCACTTCTTCCCCCTTTAAATGTTGTATTTGCAGCACTTTTTATGTCTACGATCTCGCACAGCTCTCAGTAGATACTGGACATTATTCTGTAGCACACAATCAGCCTTCCACTTTGTGTTACAGACTAAAGAGGGTGACTGATCCTAGTGCCTGGTGAGCTTAGACCGACCACTCCTCCATTCTGGACAGCTGTGGTGTGAAACAGAAACACAGCTGTGAGGCTGCCAGGTATGGTGTGTGTGACAGGGCACTGGGTTTAACAAAGCCAGCTCTCCAGATCAGGATGGGGTGTAAGGGTTTGGGCTTGCGTAGAAAGGAGGTTACAAACTGTGGCTAGCACTATGAGATCCTAACTAAGCTCAGAACCAACACGACCAGTAGAAATCCCATATTCTAGGATATACCACATATTGTTTTGCTGTCCTTAACCTGTGGCAATATGATGTTTTTCAACTCCTCCCGAGAGAACAGTTCTGCATAGGCATGAATGTGAGACAGCAACACCATTCGAACGTGTTCCTCGTGAACCTCAAAGAGCTTCAGCAGCACAGGGATGACATGCGTTTGGAACAAGGCTGGCGACAGGAGGCAGCTGGTCTGGCTTTCTCCAATTTGCTCTAGGGAAGAGAGAGGAAGATGGGAAAAGGCTGCTTCAATAACAAGAGACAGCTCACCCAAAAGCTACTCACTGAGAAAACATCACAGCTGAGATCTACAGTGCCACCCCACTGCCAGGTCTGATTCTTTGTCAGCTGCCAACACAGCTTGCTTGGGATGTCAGAGATGGGAGAGAGGAGAGGCAGCAGTGCCAGTGTCCACTGCTCGACGGCAGTGGCTCTGAACACAGAAGGTCAAACAGACACAAGACAGCTGCTGCTTGGCTGAAACACCAGTAGCTATTTAGGAAAAACTGTAAGAGAGAGCAGGCAAAAAAAACAGGGACAGAGATAGCTGGAGATCCAGCAAGACACGCTGAACATCCCTTACAGAGGAAAGGAAAAGCGATTGAGCACCCTTACAGGAGAATGAGTGTGGAGGCAGAAGAAAAAAGAGCAGGCAGGGGAGGGGAAAGGTGAGAAGAAGGATATGCAGTGAACCACTGGGAAAGCCTGGGGTGGGGTGACCTGGGAAGGTGGCCTGAGCCCAAGCCATTCCTAATTCTCCCAGCATCAGCAGAGCAGTGGAAAATATTGCAAACAGGGAAGCACACATAACTGTCCTTTCCAGTTCTGTATGTTACCATATTTGTTCTGGTTAAATAAACACCACTATTTCCCTGGATTCAATGGAACAACCACTCTGAATCCATTCCAAACTTGTCATAATAGTTGTGAAGAGAGAACGTATTTAAAGGTCACCTTTCTTTGGACCCAGCAGATGAGGAAGAAAACTCTTGACAGCTACAGGTTCTGCAAACACAAGCTGATTGAGTAGAAGAGGCACCAGCCGTGATGCTATCAGCTCCTCTGACAAGCTGGCCACCCTGTCCAGCAGGAATCTGTGTTCCAGGAGAGAGCAATTAGTATGAAGGCAGCCTTCCATGCACTTAACAACTGTTTGTGTCTGCCTCATCTCCTTGAGACAAAGCCTCACCGCAGCCTCTCACTCTGCGTGCACACTAACCTAGAAGGACAAAGCTCTGCTCCCACCCGAGGCTTTCAGGCAAAGACAACCCCAAACAGGAGCCAGAGAGACACCCCATAAAACCCCGCAACTGGATCACAGCCTGTCACAAGCACATCCAGCAGCCCTGCTGCACCTGCACCTGGCTCCTGAAGGCTTTCCCCTCTGAGAAGCTGCCCGCTGCTGTGGCACCGAACTGCCTCGGAGCTGGTATCTCCTATGAAGTGCTACAGTGTGAAAACTGCAGAAGAGAGTTGTCCTCTCACCCCACAACCTGGTGCATCACAAGAATTTTTCCTACTGCTTGAGAAAAGGCTGTTCCACCTGTCACACAAGGGAAGTTCCCGTGCAAAAAGGGAATCCCATTTTGAAACCACTTTGACCTGATACATCTTCAAGGTGGCCAGCAGAGCGTGAGTTGGGTTTATTTATTTATTTAAGTCACGGAGTGATTTTGTGCAACTGCTCTTCCTTGTAGGATTTTCATTTATTTTAAAATATCAGTAACAGTTGCTGCTTTTCTCTAGGCTTGGAGGAGACTAGGAGCAATAGCACACACGCCGTGAAAGGCCCTCTGCCTGACAAAGGCAACGCTGCTGTTATCATTAAGCAAAGTATTCATTCCCTCCCTCAGTAACCACTGCTGTTACAGAGATAGTGGGAACCATTCTGAGTGCTCCTGCTAAGATCCCCTTTCTCCTCTTATTTTCTCCACTTAGTCTCAAACTAATGAAATAAACTAGTGTTACAACTGATGGGGACCACAGAAGTATAAAACAGGCAGGAAAACAGGTCTGTAAGAACACCCAGGCTCTTTGATACGGAAAAAGAAAGGAAAGTGCAGCTTTTCCCTTTTTCAGGCCCAGATCATGGCATGACTACATGGAAGCTTCCCTTACAGAAATCTTGGGTACCACGAAAATAGGATTTCCTGCAGATGCTGCAGGACTGCAGCCGAGACATCCATTTCAGACAACAGCTTTACCCAAACAGAGCTGGCATCACAAGATTAATTCCCCAACGTGTCTTATTGAAAACTCTCCGTTTACAAGATCTGCCTCAATGGGAAAAAACTGCAGCCTCAAGAGTGCCTGGTGCTACATTTCCCTTTTTTTGCAAAGTTGCATCTAAAATAAAGCTACTTCTAAGAATGAGGCAAGGGAAAGATTCTTTTCTCCAACACATTACAAGAGGTTCCTGGATATTTTAGAGTATTTTGAAACTGAGCAAGCAGGTAGTCTTTGTGAAAGCAGCAGGACCCCAGGACAGCCCCAGTGAGGAACTGCTCACCAGAGCTTAAGCAAACAAGCTGTTAGGCCACACTCCCTCCCCTACTGCAACACTACAGCACAGGAATGGGCTTTTCAAATGATTCCTGCTTCGCCGTATTCAGTGGGAGACAAGATGGTGCTGCTCAAGGGGGTCGAAGAGAACCTGAATAATTTAACTTTTGCTAAATAACATCAGCATTAACTCAATTAGAACATGGACATTGGAGAACTGCTTTCCTTTTCCTATCCCTGTACTCCTGGGAAAGCTTCTGTTCTTGGGCCTGCAGGAGTTCAACCCAGCTGCTAGCAAGCAGACAGGATTCAGAAAAGCACCCCTGAAGCGACGGATGTCACTATAGTCTGGTCTCTGACTGATTCTCCAGCAATAGCCATCTGTCTGTGGCAGGTAAAAACACTGCTGTCTGTACAGCTGCGCACAGCATCGCTCCGGAGGCTGGGAGTGTCAGATTGATGCAGAGCCCAGCAGGTACCGCTCCTCCCAAACACCCAAACATTCACAAGAAATTGTGAAAAGAGGGAGCAAAGAGTTTCCTCTTTGATGTGATCATTACTTTGGCTGGAGTACACAAAATATTACAGAGCAAACAACGTTCTGCCAAAGCAATCAAAATCTGGCACCTAAGGAACTACCTCTCTGCCGCTAGCCTTCCCAAGGTCCCCTCCCAGTCCCATTTGGCAGAAGTGTTTCTGAAATAAGAAGCTTACAAATTACAGTTCTTTCACTTACTTGAAAAATTCAGTTTTTTCCTCCTCAGACTTCAGTGTTAAGGTCTTCAGAAAATTCACAACTTCCAGAAAATCGTTCCTAAGCAAAAAAAGTAGGCTGTCAAGTTTGATCCTCATTGATGCTTAAACCACCCCCAACTAAGAGACTGCAAACCTTCATCCTTCATTTAGCAGACAGAACTAGACAGAGGGATACAACTCAAATGCCAGTGCACCAGGAATGCTGGCGTGGGAGTCTGACTGGTTACCCAAAATCTGCGCCTGCGCAGTGCTGCACTTTGTAGTCAGCAATTCACAGGGAGACCTAGGCAACACGGCATCAGCCACCTCTGACCACCTCACGGCGGCAATGAGAAGAACAAAGTGCCACCCTACACTAATGCCACCGCTCGGTAAGAGCTAGGGATTAAGTCTGCACTTTCTGTCTGATCAAGTAACACGCCTTCACAAAATCAACACATACGCGACACAGAAATAAGCAGTATCAAGACATACCTAGAGGGGCAAGATATTCCTTTCCTTACCTGAAGAACTCGTGAGACAATAAGCTGGACAGTGGTGGACGACACTTTGGATCTGGATTCAGCAGTGTACAGTGCAAGGTTTGCTGAAAGCTGGAGAGAATATCTGCTGAAACTGAAATCCAGAGCACTTACAGTTAGATTTCTCTCTCAACTCTGAACAAGCTATGTTCAGGATTCCTCTACCCTCACAAAAAAAACCCCCTTATTTTTAGCTCCATTTGATAGCAAAATTGCACATATTATAGCATTTCCATTTCTCTTCTTAAGTTGCTTGGCTCTTGGGGCATCAAGGAGTGCCTCTGTCCTCCCAAGAAGCTTCCTGCTCCCTCTCTGCTAGAAGGCAGCAGCCCCTGCTCAGCTGTGGTACCCATCCACCCACATCCATAACCCTTGATGAAGCAGCTGGTGGGGCAGGACCAAGTGAACCTCTCACTGCTGCACAGCAGATTTGGGAGTGCTTCTGTTATGCTGGCTGGTGACCTCCAGCCACACCTGACCGTGTTCAAATGCAGGAAAAGGGGAATACAGGAGAAGCTAAAGCCTGTATTTTAACCTAGCAAATGTGAACAACGATGGCCACTGAACCTGGAGCACATCTGTCAGCTGCAACAAAAGGCAAATGGCTCTGTTGACACATGCAAGGAATGAGCTACGGAGACCTGTCAATAGCAAAAGTGTCATTCCTCACCCTGATCATTTAGGACTGTCAAGAGGTTTTCAACCATTGTTCCAAATGCATAGGCATCCCTCGCGTGCCCATAGCTGTTGGGCAGAATTTTGAAATCTGCAGACTGAAAATAAAACCAAAAAGATCAGCAAAGCATGAGTTTCTGAAATACTTACTAGTTTCCATGAATCTCTATTCCCCACCCCCACATCATATACACTCTGCAATTCTTTTTATAGCACGAAAGCTCCACCAAGTACTCTAGAAGTAGAATATTATGCTAAAAAAACCTCTACGGGGGAATTTATAACCCAAAGGAGCTACTACATCATGATGTAACAATTCCCCCATGAACGCATGCAGCAATTGCAGATCAACAACTTTCAGCATTTCTACGGAAACGGATGTTAATTAGTGAGAAAGCGAGTGCTCCTTTAGCATAAGCAGCTCACAGGATGCTTAACAGGAAGGAGGTGACTACCAGATGAAAAAAAGGCTGTTATGAGAGCAACACCGTCGCGTGACCACGATGATCTGGGCACTCAGCAACCACTCTGTAATTTTTGCAAAGCTTTGGTGATTTAGAAGCATTAAAGCTGCAACACAAAGTGTTTGAAAAATAATTTAAAGGACCTGCTGTCCCATCACTCCTCATTCAGAATGCCACTTCCCTGTGCCCAACACCATTCCCAAGTCAGGGATGGGACGCAAGAGGAGAAAAAAAGAGGAACAGAGTAAGCCTTAGATATTATCCAATAGCCTCTGCCTCCCATTCAGGCATAAGGAAATAGAACATGTGAATAAAAACTATTTCCCAAACACGGCAGTTTTATTTGTTGCCAGCAAGAAGTTCCTCCAGCAAGTGACGTTACTCACCATCTCCTCACAAGGGATGCACGACTGGTCTCGTACCGACTTGACGTGACAGAGGAACTGGAAGGAGAAGAGGGGAGACGTGAGCTGCCTCAATCGCTTATCTGCACCAAGCAGCAGGAGCAAGCTCTCTCCGCGGGCCAGGGCTGAGTGTGTGGCAGGAGGTCTGCCCCAGCCCTTTCAGCTGGCATCGAGGGCAGGCTGCACTTTGCTCTGCCCAGAGGGGAAGCACAAAGGGACCAGGTGTGAAGCACCAACGTGACAGAAAGCAACATCACAGCCAACTCATGCCTTTAGTCCTCAGTCTTGCCGTCCTGCATGATCCATCTGGACGGGGAAAGGATCTAGTGAGCTTTAGCAGTAAAGTTTTACTGCTGTGCTCTTCACATTGTTGTGCACCACCACGCACACCAGTTGCGTGTCCGCTTGATCCCTTCTGAAAGGTGATACACGCCAGGGACACTCACTACAGTTTGTCAAGGATTTGTGGATCCTCTGGGAGAAAAGGCAATATGCATTTACGAGAGTGCCAGGCTGCAGCAATGACTCTGCAGAGCCTGCAGCAGAAATCAAACCAGGAATTTTTCTGCCAAGACCAGTAATAAGCAATGAAGACGCCAGCAGCAGAAACTTAAAAAGTAGCTGCTTTTTGGCTAACGGGGAATCAGTTTCTGCTGTGTAGTCATCACAGTTTATAGTTACAGTGTCCTTAGAGGAAAGATTCAGGTCAGAACTGGAAATGAGCAAACACACTTAAGAGTGAATTTGAGAGACTGGAAGGGGCCTTCATATGCCTAGAGTGCCAGGTTTAGCAGGCAGGAGCCATCTCCTGGGCATGAGAGGGAGCACTTTGCTTGGCTCTTACCTCTGGGGTGGCTTCACTGAAGTTACAGACTGTCTCCATTCCTCCCAGCTTCCAGTGCCCATCCTCACTTACAAATACGGATGATAAACAGACGTTGTTATGTGTTAGGTTTCCCTAAAACATAAACAAAAGGAGAATAACAGACTTGGGGATAGATGAAGACATGAAATCTTAACCAGCGCTTATATAGGTGCTGCAAGGAGCTGACGTAAAGCAGCCAAAACCCACACAGTTCTAAAGGACCTTCAGGATTTTGTAGGTGACTAGCAGGTCTCAGGCAGAAGGGCTGGGGTTTTAGAGCACACAAAGTTCTAATTGTCACAGCCCCTGCAATGCAACTGTAAATCCAGAGAAGACCTGCAACTACAAATATAAAGCCCAAAAGCTAGAGTCTGAGCTGGGACTTAACTGCAGTCCTGGACAAACACACAGGGCCAAAACAGGGGAGCGGTGACACCAATCTCTGACACACGGCAACAGCTGTAAATAAATGCCAAGGCCAAGTAATCCCATTTCCCTAAAGCAAGAAGGGATGTCAGTTAATTAATTGTGAACTGCTCTCTTACTTTCAAAACACACAGCATTTTCGATTACATTTCCTCTTATACAGCAGCCAATGATTTTAGCAGTTTCAGCCTAAAAGAACTGTGGGGTGTGGGTCTGTTGTTTTCTGAGGAACCAGGAATGAGAGAGTCATCCAGGCAAGCCCAGGTACAGCACTCTCCTGTCACATTTCATCTGGCTTCCGTCAAAACCTGATGACTGCTGCCAGTGGTACCTACCCTGTCATGGAGGAAGATGAGCGCCAGTAACACGTCGTAGATGCCTGCGCAGATTTCTGCGGAAGAAAGCGTCTCCAGGACCATCTCCAAAGGCTTCACACGTTCTGTAACCAGGTGGATCCCATTTGCTTCCACAGTACAAGAGAGGAAGCGCAGAAGGCAAGGGTGGCGCAAGGTTTTCAGGTGCTTCCGGAAACAAAGACATCTGTTAAATCTCATCCAAGGCATCTCTTTTGGCTGCAGAGCTCAGCCTTGTTCTTTTAGCCATGTTTTCGGCTTGAATTCAGACAGCCCATCCCTGCTCCTCACCAAGCACTCAGCACACTCACATCATAGAACTTTTTATAATAAATCTAGATACAAAGTCTTACACAGAATAAACAGCGTATTTTGGGTAGGATCCACCTGAGACTGATTTACATCTGGGGGAAGAGACTAGTCCTCTGCAAAGTAACACGGGTATTGCTACCTGAACATCACTTCCCGCCACTGCTCACATCGTGAGCTCCTCAAAGGGAGCTTTGCAGCTGCCGGCCCCCTTCTTCCTCCCTGCACAGCAGCTGTTCGTAGCCAGGGTCAACTCTGACCTTTCCTCCTGCCCTTACTCCCCGAGGGTTTGACCCCCATTAACCGATTCCCATCCCTCCAGGAAAAAAAGGAGGGACAGCTCTGACAAGTCTGTCCCAGGCACACTTTCTACAGTACCTTGGCAGCTTTATTAACCTTATCTTCATTCTCTCGCTTGTACACAAAGACCGAAGCAAGCTTGCCATCTTGTAGCACGGCCGGATAAATTGTGTGTCCAGTTGGCAGCGTGAACGGCGTCTCTTCTAGTGTGTAGCTCTTTAAAGCGCTGTTCTCCGAGCCCATCACTTGCAGAGTTCAGCCGTTGGAGAGATTCCCTCTTGACGACAACCAGGCCTCTGGGTGAAGGACTATTTTTTTCAGACAGATTTTGTTCTTGCAGGCACTGTCCAGTTCACCTTCAGAGCATTTTCTGCAAAGCATGAGACAGCCATGGAGAACCTCCTCCTGCCAGAATCCTCTCCTTCAGTTTAGAATGATAATAAAATCCTCATTGTTTATTTTGTAAAGGAAACCAAATGCCCACAAAATGGTTGAGATCAACAGGCAAGCGGCTCTCTAGCTGTGGAGCTAGGACTCTGCTAGTATCCAAAACCAGGATCCACCAATACCCCCAGTCATGCAGACACCTACTCCAGAGGCTTAATTCAGATTAAGCCCAGTCAGCCGTTAGGAACTCTGACTGCCACCACCTTAGGGTACGGGGAGCCCCCAGCCCTCTTGAAAGCAGCCATTCCTCAGTTCTCCAAGCCACAGAGGACTTCAGTGACGCTACAGTCAGGTAACCTCCTCCGGCGGCGTGCTTTGCCCCGATTACCTTTCGCCATCTGACAAATATTCCCTCTGCCTGCCAACCCTTCCTTCCTCCCACAGCCTCTGTCAGGATGAGGCTGACACAGATTTTTGTGCCGCTTTCTCACGTGCAAAGCTGGTAAAACAAACACGCTGATTGCAGAGGCTCTTTTAGAAAACACTGACCAAGCACATGCTCTGTAATTAGGCTTTTGATCACCGGCTATGGCGAGACCCTGAACACCAGTCTGCATAGGGAAGTTAGCAAATGATCTTTTGTACTGAGAGTAAAACCTCCATTTTCAGGAAAAGTGGGAAAAAAAATTGCCCACCCCCCAAGTATTTTTTTTGCACCTGGAGAATCACTTTATGATGGTTGTTTCCAGCCATGACCTGAGGCTTCAGGAGGGCAACAACACAGAGCTTTTCCAGCAAAGCTGCTGCTCCAAGCCCTCGCCTGCGTCTCCCGTGCAAGCCCTCCCAGGAGCTCCAAGGTCAGCAGCACTGGGGGCCTTCTGGAGAGAAAGCTGCTCTGTTATGGTTTCCTGGCTTCTTCTCACGGCATCAGTTAAAGATCCGTTACCTAAACGATTGCCCCCTCTTTCCTCAAAGTGTCCTATTTTTAAGTGTGTTATGATCTGATGTTTTTATTAAAGGTAAATATGCCAGCTGCACAACCCACAAAGCAATAAGAGCACTGGGAAGGAGCAGAATGCTGCCTTTCTAATAGACTTCATACAAATCCTTGCTCACACATCATTCAATCACCTTTGTCAGCTAACTGTTCTGTAACAAACAGGCAGCTACAACTCCAGATGTGCTTTTGCTGGGAGGAATGAACCCAGTGAACACAACAGGTGGGGGAACCAGCACACATTACAGCTCTTAACTGACGCGAACAGACCTTAACCCTCCAGAGCATACAACAACCGCTACAGCCTGAAATTTTTGTGACCTTTAAGAAATAAAGAGAAAGCTATAGAAGTCTTAACTGCAGCTTCCCACCACTACAGAGAGGGGCTAAGAGGTGAAAGGGAAGCACCACGTGGCAGTCACAGACGTTTCTAAAAAAGTCTTTCCTGTGAACTTCTTGGCATGGAAAGGGGAGATCAAGATCCCTGAGATGAAGGGCTCCCTCTCCCCGGGAACGCTGCTCTGGCTGGCCCCAGGTTACCCTTCCACACCTGCAATGGCACCGGCTGCTCCTCCTGGGCACAGCTGAGTACACTGATCTGCATTCCCTGCTCTTTTCAGCTCTGCTTGTTTGCCAGCTGTACTGTAATTACTTCTGGAGTCAGACTTTGCACAGGACAGCTGAAAGCGTCTGAGCTGACCTAGTGCATCACGTTCCTACAAATACACATATTCACTTGGCTGCAGAGAGGCCCACAGTTCAGAAATATCGTAACACCAGAGTCACGCAGGTAACGGCAATCTATTCGAGCACCCCCGTACGACAACCAGCTCCAAACAAGCACCCAGGTAACCCCTCTCAGGAGGAGCCCAGCAACTCTCAGGGTCAAACGCTGAGCACCTTCAAGCGAGCAGCTTCCGACAACCAAGCGGCAACAGCAGCCTGCAGAACCACGAGCCATGCTTTGCAGGAACAGACCAGCTTCGCAAGACTATCACTTGGTTTCTTTCCTTTTTCACAGCTCTCCAAAACACGTTGGCTATTGAAACTCCGGCAGGAAAAAGCATTTGCAAAGGTGTATGCCTAGGTGTGGCTAAAACCCACAGAATTCTTCCAATGCTAAAAGAAACTCTCCCACACAACTACACCATGTAAGGACCACATTTGCTTTGTGGGTTGAGAGCATTATAGCCCTTTAAAATCTTATTTTCAATAAATTGTAAATACGAACATTAGATGTAAAACACAGTGCACCTTAAGATGGAGAGAAGCCCAGCAGGCAAAGTCAGAGGGACTGGTAGTTAAGAACAATTTGTGCTTTGCTATTGTAAAGGGTATTAGAGTTGGAATTTCAACGTAGCTTCTTTGTGGAGTGGTTAACACCCCACACACGAGGTATCCACCTGAAACACGTACACTCAGCCCTGTCACCCCACGGCAAAGAGTGAGGCAGCTCCCGGCTTTCCACTCGCCCTGCCCAGCCCACCACCTTCCACGCCAGCAGAGCCTCTCACAAGCCGCTGTCGGAGGTGATGGGCGACGCTCCCAACGGCACCGGTTTCCCAGCACGGTGGCTGCAGACGTCCAGTGGGCGCCTTGCACAGGCAGGGCCACCAGCGCTGGGCAGGTGGGCCACCAGCGGGCAACAGCCTCCCCGGGAAAGGAAGCGGGGTGTTATTGCACCTTCCGAAGGGCAGCTCAGCCCTGGGCACCAGGCTCGGGGACGGAGCGCCCATTTTAACACAGAGGGCTCCCCGAGAAACACCAGCGTAACACCAGCTGCTGCGAACGGCACTGCCTACAGCACACTCAGAAAAAACCCCACAGCCACCAAGGCGGTATTTGCTTTTTTTTTGTTTTGTTTTGTTTTGCCGGAAAAGCGAGCTTTTGCCCTCCCCGCACACCTGTAGTTCCGAACACCCGCACGGCAGGCGGGCGGTGTCCCCATTTTCTCAGCCGGGCTGGCAGCACCTGTCTGCAGCGTGACCCGAGGCCCCTCGCCAGCAGGACGAGGTGGCACCGACCCCAGCAGCCGCCTCGGCCCGGGGCACCGCCGGGACAGGCAGGGCACTGCCCGGGCCCCGGGCGAGCTGCGGCCACCGGCGCCCCGGGACGGGCGGGGGAGCGGAGCCCCGCTCGCCCCCATCCATCGCCTGCCCCACTCACCCACACCACCGCCGCCCCCTCAGCCCCGGCCTCCCCCCCCCGTTAACGCCGCGGCCCCACCTGCTCCCCGCCGGCCCGGGAGGGGGTGGTGCCGCCTGGGCCCCGCCGGCAGCTCCCTCCCTCACGGCGCCGCCGCCGACTCGCGCTTCCGGCAGCGGCGCGCCCGCGAGCCGGGCCCGGCCGGAGCGCCGCCACCTGCCCTGGGCGCCCTCTGGTGGCCGGCGGATGGAGGCTGAACGGGCGGGCGGGCGGCCATCTTGCGCGGGGGCGCGGCCTGCGAAGCGGCGGCGGCCATTTTGGTTGTGGGCACGTCTGCCCCCCTCACGCCACCCTCCTGAGCCCGGCACCCCCAGCCCCTCTGGAACGGCGGCAGCGACGGAGCAGGGCCGTGAAATGCAGCCCAACCCTGCACCGCAGCAGCGGCCGGGCTGGCCCCTGCCCCTGCTGCTGGGCGCCTCAGGCACGGTGGGCAGGATGGGCGCTGCGCCTGAACCCCCGCTGCTCTGCGCAAAGGGGCCGCGCTGCCTGTGCTTCATGGATACTGGGCACGTGGGGAATAGGTGTTACCTTCCTTTGAAGGTACAGCGGCCTCCTGTCTCCTAGCCGCATTTAGCGAGCTGATTTCCTTCCACAGTTTCCCTGCTCAGCGCCCACTCCACTGCTACAGGGAGCTGAGCAATGGCTTCCCCGCCGGCCTCAATGAGGGCGGGCGGCAGGGTGAGAATTGCGCGCGCAAGGCCGGTGGTCTGCCCAACACGTCTCCCCACACCGTCGCCCCCAGGCCCGCACGTTTCCTTTAGTGGTGTAACTCGTACATCGCAAGGAGATCTATTTAATGCCGTTAAAACTAATTGCTCTCTGTGCTGCAGAGTGAAGTGACTCCGGGGAGAGATTTCACGTGAGTGTTTTGGACAGCAGAACGAACGCTGAAAGGAATTACTATAGTGCAGTGGGAGGTCTGGGCTTTTCGCACGCTATTTTCATATCGCCAATGTTATTCCAGTTTCGTGCAGCGCCAGGGCGTTAGGATGTGGTTTGCTCAGTCATTCAGAACCTAACGCTTAAAGCGAGCAGGGCCCAGCAGCACACCCCGTACCCGTGGCCTTGTCTAGACAAAGATTTAATGGCAATGGCAGGGTGTTTAACAAAGGTGGTCTAAAGTGTGCTAATTCCTTGGCTTTCTTCAGTAACTAAACTCCACCAGTTTAGCCTACATTAAATTTTGTGCTG
>WHYT01016577.1:340053-352049 GCA_009806455.1 Tetrax tetrax | reverse complement strand
CCCCGCCGGCCTCAATGAGGGCGGGCGGCAGGGTGAGAATTGCGCGCGCAAGGCCGGTGGTCTGCCCAACACGTCTCCCCACACCGTCGCCCCCAGGCCCGCACGTTTCCTTTAGTGGTGTAACTCGTACATCGCAAGGAGATCTATTTAATGCCGTTAAAACTAATTGCTCTCTGTGCTGCAGAGTGAAGTGACTCCGGGGAGAGATTTCACGTGAGTGTTTTGGACAGCAGAACGAACGCTGAAAGGAATTACTATAGTGCAGTGGGAGGTCTGGGCTTTTCGCACGCTATTTTCATATCGCCAATGTTATTCCAGTTTCGTGCAGCGCCAGGGCGTTAGGATGTGGTTTGCTCAGTCATTCAGAACCTAACGCTTAAAGCGAGCAGGGCCCAGCAGCACACCCCGTACCCGTGGCCTTGTCTAGACAAAGATTTAATGGCAATGGCAGGGTGTTTAACAAAGGTGGTCTAAAGTGTGCTAATTCCTTGGCTTTCTTCAGTAACTAAACTCCACCAGTTTAGCCTACATTAAATTTTGTGCTGTCAAATCTGGCATGAACTTTGTAGAGTGTATTCCTTAGCAGTACACTTTTTGCTCCTTTGCAGCAAAGCCTTCTAGCCCGTGCCCAGAGCGTGGACAGTGCAGATACTCCCGGAGACACAGGTCTGCTGCCCAGTGGCTTGTTTAAGCTACAGTCGTTTCAACACAACAAAGCCACAGGCATCTGAGCAGGAAAAGGGATCCCCCAGAGGAAGGCTTTCTTCCACTGCTCTGCCCTGGGAAGTCTCTAAGTTGGCCCGGCAGAGTTAACAGAGGGGCAGAGTGCTAGGAGTCCACTCCTCTGGCACTTGTCTCAGTGCTCTCTCCTGAACCTCATAAAGAAAAAACGAGCAGATCACAACAACTTCAAGGGTTGACAGTTGCAACACAATTTGTGCTAGTAAGCCAGCTTCACTGTATGTTATTTTTCTTGAGGATTGTCATGGAAGGAATGAAGGTTGTAGCTATTCTCAGCCTTTTCCCATGAAGAGTGGAGAGCTGAGGAATTCCATTAAAGAACCTGCCAGAGGGGCTCAAAATCTCGTATCTAAATAGAGCTTGTCCTGCTTATTCCAGAAGAAGATACATCTTGTTCCTGTTTCATTTAATCCAGAGTGGATTAAATTAATCAGAATCATGGCAGTTTTTATTTCAGAACAAAATGCACATGGTAAAACTGTTACCAGACAGCTCCACGCACTCACTGATATTTAAAAGATTTTGAATCGGGTCCTTCATAAGCTGTCTAGGCCAAGGAGATTTGTTTATTTTTCCTTTTCCCCACCCTCTGTTGCCCTAGTAAACTCCTAAGTACTAGCATGGCACAAATAATAATTTAAAACAAGATCTTAGGCTGCTGCATCCAGTAGAAGGCTCACCGAAATTACACTGTACATCTGCAGAGAGCCCGAATAATAGCTAACAGATGTATGAACTTCTCAGCCTATGCTTATTTCATTGTGGTATTAATTTTACAGCCTAATTATATCTCAAACACCTGCATAACCAAACTCATTAATTAATTAGCAGCAGACTGGGAAAAAGGATACTTCTGAGATGGTTAGGGAGTGCTGCTGTAGGGAAAGAAAAGAGGAGCTGTACAAAGTCAGAGAGAGAAACTAGGAAAAGAAGGAAAGGACAAAAGTTGTAGAAGTTGCTAAAAGAAAGCAGATCCCTCCTCTCCCCGTTTTATGCAGGACAGAGTACTCAGGGACTGAATCCATAAATACAGATAATTAAAAAGTTACCCTACAGGTCAGACTCTCCAGTCTCCCTCTGACACCCACAGGAAATGTGATATAGATTGAAAAATCTATGTGCTCATATCTTTTTTTCCTCTCTTTCTGGCTCAGGAACTGTAATTAAAGGGAAAATCAGCCTCTCTCCTGCCTTAGAGAGCATAGTGGCACAGCTGGTTTTCATCTTGGCTAGCAGGCTCTGTCCTCAGGCTACTAAGTGCTGAGTAATTTTTACCAAGCTCTGCTTGCAGATAAATGATGTTCTTCTCTTAGCTGCTGCCAGGCAAAGCTACAAATACTTGATCTTTTATTCTTTTCCCATAAACTCCTAACATTGAATACTAAAAATGCAGCCAGAGATTTTTCCACTGCCATTTATTCTCAGCATGGTCACAACTGTATTACAATTACAGACACCCACCCATTTGCTGAAGCTCAACTGTAGTTCCTCGTTAACCTGAACCTTTCAATTAAAGGCTCCTTCAGTTTCATTGATCGTTTGCATATACTCCAAGGACCCACTTCATTTTTTTTTCCTCCGCAAAACACATTCCATGAGAAGGGCAACTGCTTTAAATAACTTCACACTAATTTTCTGGAAAAGCCTGATGAGCGAGTGCCAGTCTTGAAAGAAAAGCCTGGGTCTGAATATGCAGTTTGGGTAATTTCTCTCACAGCTATAACTATAAAAATATCTGAAAGCTTTTGACTAAATGTGGCACAGCCACAGGGCAGATAAAGTGTGGGCTCTGACTAATGGAAAGAATCTAGAAAGGTACGACACTGGAAACCCATTAGTTTAATTCAGGTTTTTGGCAATGTTTCTAGTAAGATCTTACATTTTCTAAGAAACTGCGTAAGAATTAGTTAAAAATTGTATAGAAAATGATTTTTAAAATATTAGTTAATCATGGCAATGCTGTTCTTCCACCTACCTCCAGTAAGCGAAGCCCTGAACATGAAGCCAGCACAGGGAGGAGACTGAAAACTGGTAAGAAATGGTAAGAAATACCATGGCTAATTTTAGAATAATTTCCAGTCATGCAGTGTGAAACACAGTGACTAACAGTGCATATAAAAGTACCTGCACACTTTTAAAAGATAAAGCAAGGTTTAAAAACAATCCTGATTTCAAAAATATTTTTGAAGTATAAGACTAATAGTCTGTCAGCTTCCTGAACAACGGCATGGCTTTGGAGATCACCTTCCTAGCACCCACACCAGTCGTACGGGGTTACTGGCTACTGTAATAGTGTCAGCTCCTCATCCAAGTCTATTTTCTGTTTAAACCAGAAGTGAAGGAGAAAAGAGGAGAGGAACAATTCAATGGCTAATCAATAGCGGTTAAAAAAAAAATAAATCATGAGGTAGAGGTAGCTTTTATTTTAGAAAGTGAAAATTCGAGCTGCCGTCTTGATGTCTGTGGCAGAGAGGGCATTTCCGTACCTTATTCTGTCTGTTATGGGTAGGGGTACACAGCTTAAGAACAGCTTCAGCCTAAACTCTGTTTGCACGTAGGACGTTTCAAAACATGGCTTAATGCAATCACTGCATTGCAAGTCCCAGCTGAAGGTGTCTTGGCCTGTCGCTGCTGCTCCGTCAGTGACCTGTGCTCACATCCAGCCTAAAGCCCGTGCACGTGCAGGACAGGATGCATTTGTATTCTAGGATGGCGAAGCTGGAGGAAAGGCTCTGCACCTGCATTCTGAACCAAGTAACAGTGTTTTTTTTTCTCTTGCTCGTCCTCAGGATGTGGCTGTCTTCTCTCAGCCCACATAATTCTATTTAAACACTATGGTAAAGGTATTCTGTTCTAGCGTTGTTTCTAATTTTAAGTGTTTTCAAGCATTTAAACTACATTGTAAATGCTTGACGCTCCAGGGGAGCGAACCTGTGCCCTCTTTCCATTATTGAAGTCTTCAGACCCAGCACTGGACACTGGTAACTGTGTCAGGACGGTGGCAGGAGATGCTGGGGCTTAACAGTGTTCCTGTTACTGAGGTGTTAGAGGGAGACCGTCCACATCAAACGCACTTAACATGAAGCATTCTTCTGAAATGCCTTGTAAAACAAATGAAACATTGCTTAGAAACACATTCACCACTGCTGACCACACAGGTTTTTATATTTAATAGAAATTAAATTAGTAGCTTAATATACATAATGTGACACTTTCCAGTCCAGTAGCTTTCCAAGTCTTGCTTTCAAGTCACGGAGCAAATACTGTACAAAAACGGTAACAAAGAGCAACCAAAGAGTAAACACTGTCACTAAAACACTGGACCCAGAGAGGCTAGGTTTATTTGGAGCTACACATGCCAAAGGATACTAACCACGGACTCATCGTGGTACAATCATGCATTACCAAGAGAGAGATCTACTGCTGGCCACGCACACGCTGGTTCCTCCAGGGCAGGTCCAGCAACCTGGACTGCAAAGCGGGCTGTTTTATCGCGCTCCGTAGCTGTAGTAGTAAGGTTCATCTGGACGGTATCCATACGCAGTCGCTGGGCGGCCAGGAACCCCTGGTGATTGACCAAATCCATCAACACCGATGCTACAAAAAAAGGGGAGAGAGAAACTGTAGGTTTTGTATGGAAGGGAAGGCACACTAGTGCTGGTGTCTCCATCTCTTCCTGCCACAGAAACAATTTTGTGAAGAAACTTCGCAAGCTGCCTTCTCCTTCTAGCCAGTACTGCTCTGTCTCCTCTTCCTGTGGTGGGAAAACAAACATTGCAGAGAAATCAACACAAATCCTATTGAGGAAAGACTTCTAGGTCACACAGAAATCTCAGAAGAAACAGAAGTCTTCTATGCTTTTATGGATGTAGTGGCAAAGCACTTCACTTCTGTGACTCAGTTTCCCTACCTGTATGTTAAGGTTGATATGTCTTTCAGGAAAAGCTTCAAACGTGGTTCCTGCAAAGCCCACTGGTAACCCTGCTCTACACAGCACATCTGAATAATCTAACTTTTTTCCTTTAGCACGTTTCCGAAGCTCCTGGGAGAATACCAGCTAGAAATGAGAAAGTGAGAATATCTGGCACAGCAATGTAGTTCAGCAAAGGACAGCGTTTCTGGTGGGATACAAGATTGACAGCCAAATGGCAGAAAGAATTCATCATATACTGAAAGGCTGTGTGCTAATGAGAAAGAATAATTCATTTTTCCTACAGAACAGCATCTTCTACACCTAAAAAGTCCCACAGCAATGAATTAGACACTGAAGCACAAGAACTGCGTAGGGAAAAGTGGCACATATTTCATGCTCAACAATAACTCTCATGCAGGAGGTAGAAAGAAAAAACATTGCCTAAGATACTGGATTACTGCCTGTTCATAGTTATGTCACTTTTTAACTTCCACTTCAGTAGGAGGACAAATGCAAAAGGATTCTGATTTATTGTCTGACTAAAGATGCATTGAAAGGAGTTGAGCTTCCCCTCTGAAGAGTGTCAAAACACAAAGAACCAAAGTGCTTTTGGAGTAGGGAAAAGCTGAACCTCATTACTGCCAATTATACATATGGAACATGGCTTATGCAACAGTCAAGGCTGGGAAAGAATGACCCATCCAGAAGATGTACAATGGGTGGGCCTCAGGCCCTGGCTCAGCAAAAAGCTGGCACTGCTGAATCAGTTGGACTGAAAGGGCTCTGCTGAAGTGGTGGGGGACCACGTCCATCACTCTGTCCTTGCAAAGATACTTTCCTCAGATTGTGCCTCTGTGAGGTCCTAGAAAAGGAGCCTTGGTGCCTGGCTTCTCAAGAAACTAGTTCACTCGTGGGATATTCTGATAATGAAGTGAAGGTGGAAGGTCTGAGGCTGAGATTGGTCCTCTGAGAGGGAGGGCACACAGTCAACAAGCCAAACTGCAGAGAAAATAATTGTTTCACCTGAGTGTATCTCAAGAAATGCAGCGCCCTGAAAGTGCTTTGCTATTTCCACATCTGCCTGTGTGTATTTGAACTGTCTCATAACTTGTACACAGAGCCAGCCATCTGTCCCTAAAGGCTGATCGGTCCCTTCAGCACGGCAGAGAGAAGCAGAGTAGCTGTGCCGTGCCCTGTAGCGCAAAGCTACGCGAACACACGTCTCTGGCTCCACACCTTCCTCTGGTCACCCATTCCTTCCTGTATCCACTCCAAAGTCCTATTACTTTTCCAAGCCCATCACAAAATGAGCTGGTGACCTCTGAGGTCCTTTCTCCAGGTCCCTCCTTTGTACCTAGCAAACAACAGCTTTCTCATTAGCAGGCCCAAAGCTGTAAAAGAGTCCTGGAAGAAGGGATTAAGAGAAAACCTGTTACTTCATGTGTATCTAACTCTCGCTTCCAGCAACACCACACCCTCCACTCACCTTAGTAAGAGGATGGTCCCCACTTCTACCGCTGTTACTGGCTTGCAGTGTGCAAAGGGACGAGGCAGACAGACCTCACAGGGGCTGCTGTTAGGCATAGCTTTCTGGATACAGGCCATAAAGCTCCTCCGAGCAAGCCATCAAGGACCTAGCATGAAGCTGACCAATTTTTTTGGTGGTTCAGAAAACAAACACATTTAATAATTTCTGTAAAACAATGCAGTTTCTTTAAAATAATGCTTTCTGTGCTGTTAGTATTAGGAGTTAATAGCACACTAAAAGAAGGCATAGTGGGATTTTGTTGTGCTACTACAAGTTCCCAGTTGCCAGTGATACCACACACCTGTAACACTGCAGAGAAGCAGGACCCTTTAAGGCTTCCTTTAAACTCAGGAATTCCGCTGTTTTCTTCCAAAGATCCATAAAGCATCTACAGTTGATTTATAATGAAAAGATATTTTAACAGAAAATACTTTTCTGGGTTTATCTTTTTTTTTTTTTTTTTTCCTGAGACTATAACAACATTAGTTGTGGATAAGTTGTTTTTATTAGTGGTATGGTAGAATAGGGGCTCTTTGCATTTCTAGTAACTACAGAAAACTTCATTCTGGAAAGACGCTGGAGGTGAGCAGGCAGGCTGCGAGCGCTGCAGGCTGCGAGCGCTGCATGCAGGGAGGCTGCTGCCTGCGAGCCAAGCTCAGAGGGGCCAGCAGTAGCCACCCTCAGGTTTACTGCTGCAGAGAGGGACAGAGCAAATTCAGCAGCCCGAGAAGGACGTGTCCTGAAGCAGGACTTACTTCTTAAATGTAAATGTGGCTTCTCTTGGTGCTGCAGAGTTTCAAGAACTTTTGGTCACTCCGTTATATACTACCACACCAAAATAACATTCTGAGTTGGGGGGGATGAGGTGCAATAACGACACGGAGCCACGAGGTGGCAATCGGTCTCTATCACTTCGGGCAGAGCTGTTCCAGTTACTGCCAGTTTAGTAATTCTTATTCAAAGAACTTTTAAATGTATTTAAATTGATAACAAGAGCAGGGAAAATATGGTTTCAATCACATTCTCAGAAAATAATTTTTAATTTTTTTTTTTATAAATGTGTAAGTAATTAGGTAAAGATCCCCAGAGTTTAAACTTTGAGGAGTATCAGTTATTTCCAAACGTTTTAGACATATGTTAGTGTCCTGAAGAAAACTGGAAGAGATGGATCAACCGATAACTACTTTGGACAGCTGAAAAAAAAAATAAAAAGAAAGGAACAGAAAATCACATTAAAACACCTTGATCAAATCACCACTCTCTCCTATCTAAATATTTCTCTTCAGTAAATGAAGGCTTGTCCATGCTTAAAAAAAAAGTTGGCTTCATTTTTACATGTTAGCGCTCTTGAAACATACCAGCTTTGCCTATTTGATTGTTTGCGCTGGCAGCCTGCATCAAGGAGCTTGTCCTCTTAGCTGAAGGAAAGGCTATTGAACCCAGGGGGTACCTGAGGGGTAGGGCAACAAAACGGCAAGCACACGCCTGTGGACTGAAGTCTGGCTTACTCATGAGGCTGGCAGACCAAGGGCAATGACTCTGCAAGCACAACCTGTGGAGCTGGAGACAGGGGTTTAAAAACCAGGTCCTAATGAATCCTTGCCACTTCTGCCAAGAACAGCAGAAGGGCAGAGCCAGGAAAGATGGTAGCTTTTCAGCTGTAAACACTTGTTGGGTAACAATTGGCCTGAGCTCATGATCTGTGCCATGTGTTCTTACATTTATACAAGCCATCAACTTCAAAACTTGCTCCTAGGAAAAACGTGTCGCATCTACAGGGAAACTCAGTGCTCAGCAGAGCAAGCCATCAGCCTGTCTTCCCAAAGTCAGAGATAATATGTCATTGAGGCAACAATACTCATCCCTGAGTTGGTATTTTTTCTTCTTGTTAGGCAGCCCTGTTCAACGAGGTGCCTCGCAGAAGTGCATGCAATCCCTGTAGCTGTGTAACGGATGTGGATCACACAACACCACAACAAACTCCTCAGATAAATGACTTATGCCTTTGCCTTAATCTGCAAGTTATTTAAGGCAGATTTGTCTCACACAGTCTCTCGCACAGAGAGATTAGTTCTTGCTAACCATGCCGTCAAAGCGCAACTGTTTTCTTGTGCAAAGTTTACCACCACGCCTGGAGCTGATGGAGTTAAACAGTGAACAGCACAGCTAATTACTATGTACTGCTAACCTCAGTTGCTGGTTCATTTTGAGACCCTTTAAAATATGAACTGTGTATTTTACCCCTATGCACTCTCTTAATGATTTGTTTTTTTTAGACTGAAATCACTTCCAGCCATCAGTTATACTCGCGGTCTCTACACATGCACTTCTCCAAGCACAAATATTTCTTTTTCCTATTGGTCTGCCAGCCCCTGTCAGAGCAAATTTCACTTTAAACTAAATGCTATGATACTTAAAACCTCTTGGATTACTCAGGCTGCTAGTGTGATCTATGACCTTCCCCAAATGACAGCTGAACTTTCCAATTTGCTTGTACTGCTGGGGAACTGAAGAACACATGCCGAAGAGGAAAATGTTCCTGATGTGCAGGAGTGAGGAGAGATTTCTTAACAGCTCTGCTTATTGATACTCACTCTGATTCATGACATCCCAATTAATATGCCCATCTAGGATCCTAGGTGCCCTGACATAATTTAAAATGTAAAGACCAACTGTGTCCCCCCTTACAGCAGGAAATGCCAGCCAGCATCCTGCTGTGTCCACAAAATACTTACTTTCCTGAACTCCCTCCTGCGCCCAGAGCCTCAGAGGCTTTGTGGTACGTCTGGAAGACGTGGCAGGCTCAGACAGGGAGCACTCTGCCAGCAAGCCTCTGCTGGGGTTCCCGTTCAGGTATCTTTGCTGCTCGTGAGCGCGCAGCACAGGAAGAGAGGCTCTTGAGCTTAGCCTGAACTAGGGTAATTAGCACCTGGGTGCAGACTGACCACGGAGCAAGGCTGCTTTCTGGAGGTTTTCCTGATGCGATAGACACCTGAGCCTGTCCACACTAGCCTTCACACTATTACTGGTGCTGGTGCTGACAAGCTGCTCTAAAACGGGTACTAATTCCTCCTCAATAAGCAGGGCCTCAGACAGGCAAGTCCCGGTCATTGGGGAAATGCTTGGTCAAAACTAACCCCTTGAAGTAGAACTGGAAATCCTCCAGTAGGATGCATAGATCTTGGAGCGGTCCCAGCAAGAAACACTGCTTGGGAAACAGGTCTGCGCACTCACGAAAAGGCGTGAAGCAGCATGGCAAGAATCGTACCAGACCGTGCTGTAAGAGACTGTGACTGCCTGTGCAGGCAAAGGTGGCCCAGGAAGAGTCCTCACCTTAGAGGGTGAAATATCAGCTGAAGAGCTTATACTTTAGGGCCCAAATTTAATCCTTTTCATCCTATAAGTTTCATGGTTGGAAGCCTTAAATTAAAGCACCCTGAAATCACTGCCCACTGAAAAATAAATACAAGCTAAACACACACGGTGCTTCCACCAGAGCAACTATTTCAACTTACCTTCATCCAAAACCTGTTCTAAAACCCTGTCAGTCCTCTCTCCTTATTCTGCATCAACAAGCCTTATACCAGCCTCATGATTGAAAGGCTTTCAGCTACTCACTAGGGATATAAGTTTTATAATTTTTTAAAAAATAAAATCTATTTTATTTTAAAAAGTCTATACATTTATAATTCACTAGGACCTCTAACTTTGGTAAGGGGAAGCAAACGCTACTTACTGCTCTCAACTCGTCAGCAATCCCACCAAATCCTAATGAAAGAATCACACCCAAAGTTCTTCATGTGCTCAAGGGAGCTGCTGAGAGGGTTTATTTGCAGCCTCTGTTCACACACCTGAGACCTTTCCTTGCTGCCGTTGGTCACACCTGCAGCTTTGCAAAACTGCTCCTGAGTGTCAGAGAATGGGGTTTGAATCACAAGGTTTTTGAGCATCCTTCAGTACAGTTCACGGCAACCTGCTTCCTCTGTACCTTCTTTCTCCCTTTACACACCTTCTATTACTGTTACTCTCAAATCATCCCCCACCTCAGCCAAGGCAAGCATTCACAATTTCGTGCAGTGCATCCTTCAAGTCCTAATGTTTCCCTTCTGTGAACTTACCCACATATGGCAGCACTGTTGATAACGTACAGTACCTACCCAGTGTTGCCTTATAAACTCCCATGCCATAAACCCCTGTAATCTATAATGCCATATCAAGTTCTTGTGTCTAACAGACAAAAGTTATGTTCAGATGAATTCTGAAGGCTGTGTTTTTCCCTCAGGAGGTACCTAAGCCATAGAAATGGTGCACCAGTCTCTGATCTCAAGGCAAGCACAGCATTAGAACTGGTACAACTGAGCTGCACTTTATTGTTTATAATCCTCGCCAACAAGAGACACAGGAGTTTGTCAGCAGCAAAGTCTGTATTTTTTTCTCTCCTCTCAGTGTTGTTTTTGTGGTTGTTTTTTTTTTGGTGGTGGTTTTGTTTGTTTGCTTGGTTTTTTTAAGGGTTGATGAAAGGTGCCAGACTGTAGGTCTGAGATGACGACTGCAGCGCAGGGCAGTATAATCACATAAGGGATGCGGCAGAGGTTACACTCCTGCTAGCCCAGTTCAGAGACTGGTTAGTAAATGCTGCAGCTCCCTTCTGCCCTCCACAGGTTTCCTCTGTGCAGAGACCAGGGAACAGAAAGGCAGGGGGAGCTGGAGGCACCCAGGCTTTGACCCATTGTACAGTGACCATTCAGGCATGGTGTGCATCCAAGCACAGGAGGTGGGAAATGTTTTTGTAATTCCATAGAACAAACACAGACCTCCAGCTTCTTAAATTATCTTCAGCTAAGAAACAGTTAGGTAATCCTTTGCATGTACCAGCTCACCACCTCAGTTTAACCAAGGCTCAATGCCTGTGAAACCCATGGACTCTTTGGCCTTTCTGCTGAAACCCTCTGTCAACTAAACACAGGATGGGACAGCTTTTCCATGAAAGAGTGGGGGACATTAGAAAGTGGCATAAAGCTGGTTGTTTTTTCCCTTGCTTAGAGTATAGTGATTGAGATGATCCTATTTACTTCTACATGCCAGCTACCTCTGGTTTTGCTTCAGTGACCATAAATCTTCTGTCCTTCAGAGTAAGAGCACAAGCCATGGGTTATGGAGAAACAGCATATAACTGAGAAGCCTTAGAAAACACAATGTTTCTTTATATAAGGTCCTGTAACTGTAGATTCTCCTAGTACTGGTAATGACGTTAAACTATAAACCACAAGTCTCTTAAATTCTGCCTCTCACGGCCCCAACTTTTTCTCCCCTATCCGTGAAGCTTTTTTTCCCCCATGCTTTCTATCCCTCAAGCTCAAGTGGGAGGAGAGTCTTGTGGCAGGGACTGTAATTGTGCACACTGCATCAAATACCAACTCCATCTTTACATTAGCATTGAATATTCATGTTCCTTAAATAGTAATACTGTATCTGCTCAAAAAGATAGAAAATGTCAGGATGAACCTGTGCAATAATACTTTAGCTCCCTTGTGCATCATGATACAGCTTTTATGGGTATGATCATGTCTCTCCTTCCACATGATCCAGCTCTCCTCAGTGCACTTAATGACTTAAAGTTTCCAGTTGCTTCTGGACTTGGTGCCCCATTGTATCTCGGCACAATACTGCTGTTTCTGCTATTTAATTATAAACAAATGCAAATCTGACAATTGTGGAGAAATGAGCACTGTGTTTTCTGTGTCAGGCTCCAGCTATGCACCAAGCAATAAGCATGCCAAATTTCACTGGTGGGGAGGCAGCATTTAAAAAAAA
>WHYT01016577.1:300046-324278 GCA_009806455.1 Tetrax tetrax | reverse complement strand
AGGAAAAAACAAAAAAGGATAAAAAAAAAAAAAAAAAAAAAAAAAAAAAAGATGACTCTGCTACCACTAACAACATTTTTGTGGGATTAAAAAAAACCCCAATTCCTCACCCCCCCTTATTTGTCTCCAGAAACTTCATTGGTTCTGTGCTTCTCTTTAAGGCCTTTTCAAATTCGTTTCAGTGGGATTTACAATTTGCTAATACTGATGTGTGATAAACTAATAAAACCTGCCTACAAGGTTATAGGCCCAATTTACTAATAAAACCTAATTCAGTTCTCTTGGGAAATGCAAATTAAATAGTGTCCAAATGGCAGACGCTGACTAGAACTCTGCTGGGCATACTGCAAAGGCAAAAAAAAAGGTTTGTTTTTAAAACAAAGTTTAAGCATAGAAAAGAAAATTTAATGAACAAAACTGTGAGAAAAATCACTACGGTAAAATGTTTGAAAGTAGAATCACATTGTAATAATAATTTACAGTCTATTAGATTTTCTTTCCATTAATTAAAAGATTCTATATGTCCACCTGTAGGACAGGAAAGCATTACTGCCTCTATTCAAATTATGAGGAAAGAGAAATGAGGATACTTTCAAGGCTACCATAGCACAGACTCCACATCAGAACACTTTTTTTTTTTAATCTAAGCTAATCTTTCCAAGAACCATGAAACAAAGTTTCTTCTGCCACTGATGGCTGTAAAGGCGGCTGTGAAGGGTTGCCTGAGGCAGCTCACTTTTACTGTTACCAACATATTCATTTTTCACCTTCAGAGATAGCCTGCAACATGGCACTAAGCTGCTGAAAGGCTGGAAAGAGAAACTTCTAAATAAACCATCTACGTTACCGAAAATACAACATGGATGAGAAATACTCCACTGCAGGGTCCCCAACTCCTCCAGTCTTTTCTTTAGGGAGAAGGTTCTCTATATCAGCAATTTATCCTGTAGGGTTTAGAGACTAAAGCAAGGAAGAGATTAAATCCTAACTTCAGTGCTTGAGAAGTACAACGTATGACTGCTCTGAGCAAATATAATTACAGATGAGGATCTATATGGAAGACAGTTACAACTGTCTAAATTACAACTACAACCATTTAAAAACATTTTGATAAACAATCACGAAGTGCATATTTGCCAGCACCTGATGCAGTTCCCGTACCTGACCTGAACAGGATCTATTCAACTGTGACACGCGGCTGGGAATTCGAACCATGCTGCAGGAGTCAACAGGAATGGAAGGCTACAGACCTAGGTCTTTCCCCCATGAAAATTCACATCTGATTTTCATCAGGGTACCCAAGAAAAAAGCCTTGGATGTGACTATTCTTGCCGTTCAGTGTGGACTTTCAGCACATGCACACATCACACATGGGTAGCTGAGCTAGAGATAAGCTAAGTTACAGTAACAGTCTTCCCTGTGCTCCCACCAGGACCTACGGCCATGTATTAAGTTACAGAAGCCCACATCACCACAGTTTCCGTCAACTCAAGACACAACGGCTTGGTTATGCGTGCCTGTACTTGCCAATAACAGACACAGCTTAACTGAAGTCAGTGCCAAGCAGCCTGCAAGGCCCTGGCTCCCAATACTTAGCTCACAAGATATCACACTGACCTGCTACAGCAAAAAGAAGAAACGCAGCTACAGTTTTAGGCTGTAAATCCAGGCAAGAGGAAAGATGTTCCACCAAGGACAGAGTCAAACAGTCACCCCATAAAACTGGTTTTGTCTGACATGCCAAACCTCACTGCTTCCTGGAAAGAAGCTTCAATCGGATCTCTGAGCGGAGACGTGAGCACACACGCCGGGAACACCACACACGCAGCAATGTCGAGTCTAAATGAAAAGGAAGATTGTGCAATGACAGCTCTGCTACATTTTATGATGAGGTTAAAGGACTCTGTGCTGGAAAAAACATCCTTGGGAAGAAAAAAAGAATAGTTTTGGCTAGCTCCAGCATTCCTAACTGTTAATCTTTCTAAAGCAACAGACAGAGAGGATTTGGGAACTCTGATGAAGATATTAACAAAAAAAAATGGCTTTTGCACTTAAAGTTTGTACCGTTATCTAGTTACAGCTGGGAAAGGCTAAAAAGCAGTCTCTTCCCAAAAGGGTAAGAAAAATACTGTGGATGTCTCTGTTTTAAGATACTTAGCCATCATTATTATGTTAGTGTCTTAAGAAAGTAATTAGTCTCTAGAAGGTGATTAAAATTTGATAAATGACCATTGATTCTTGAAGATGTCTTTCAGCTGGTCTTTCTCCCTTGCAGCTCAGACACTAAGCTGTCATCACATTAGCCAAATGTGAGGGATTTTTGTTTGCTACAGTCATAAAACTTTCACTCTGTAAGTTATCAGAACCAGGAGCCTTGAATACAGATTTTAATAACAGATGAAAATTTCAAATTATGCCTAATGCCCATCTGCTTCTGAAAGACAGTAAGATGATTCAAAACTGGTAATCTAATCACAAAAGTCTTTTCCTAGCCAATGAAAAAATCTGGATACAAGCTGTCAAAACAACATCCTCAGCCATGTATTTTCTGCTGAATGGAAAACATACCTTACAATCTGTTTGCATTCTGCTCCAAACCTTTGAGGAAAACGAGAGATGCTGTTTATGTGTTTTATCACCGCTTCTGTGTACATTATGTTCTTAAATAATTCTATTTATAGACATCATACACAACACTACAACTCCACGAAGAATATAGTTCAGAAATAAAAGCTGTAATCTGAAACTGGAAAATACACAAGCTAGATTACCAGAAACAAAGCATTTCTATTTCTAACAATGCCTTGGGTCCCTAAAGTGAGGGTGGCAGTATTAGAAAAATGCCAGCTTTCCAAGTCTTCACTTATGCGCCGTTTCTCCTTTATGCTGACAAGTACCAGAAACAACATTTATCCTTGCTTGCTTCAGGATATGGCCAGAATAACAAGCATGCAAGCAAACCTACAAACTGAATTTAAGGTTAGATACTTTTACAATTCCCTTCAAAGTTGTTCTGTGCTTCATGATGCAGGAATTGATCATGCAAGGTAACATTCTCAAGTCTGACAGTAGTCAGTACTCTAGGTTTCAAAGGAAAGTCCAAGAAACCCTGCAAAGGGAAGGCAATATCTTTGTATAATGCAGCCCCTAAGATACTCCACCTAATTTGCCAGATCTATAGATGTTCCTTACTGCTAGTACTATAACTTCATGTTTCCTTCTTAAAAATTATGGGGAAAAAAACCCCCATCTGCTAACCCAGAGAGCGCAGGTGCCTAGAAATACCTTAACTTTTTAAAACTCCTGTTTTACTCTTGATTTAAAAAAAAAAAGACTTCCCTACCTGCCTAAGACTATGCAGCAGGTCTAGGTGTGCAGGTCCAGTGTCTCCTGCGACAGAGACTCCATGGGAGATGGTTGTGATATCCCTGCTGGGTTACAGGAAGTCAACCAGTTCATTGACTGCACATCTGGATGCACTTGCTGCTCTAATTCCCCTGAATTTTCCTGCATGTAACATGGTGGAACTGCAATGGCAGAGGCTGCCCCGGACCCCTGCTAGAACTATCATCTTACAACCAAGGAAGCACAGGGTTTTACTATCTGTTCAATGCAGTATAACTGGAATAACAATCCGATACAGGGCAGCTGGTGTGGGCTGAGGTCCCTTGCACAGGGATTATTAAATACTGCTTACAGTGAAAATCTTCAAGGTGAGTTGAGTTTGGTTGCAGTCCTTGAAAACCTCTCCTTATAGACCCATAGAGACCAAAAATTAGGTTGGTGATCAGAACACACTTAAGCCCTGGTAATGCACTGGGGGCACCAACACTAGTTCAACACTAGCTCAGCTTCTCAGGGACACGCAGGCACTGAAAAGGTGTCTTTCTGGCTGACTTGTTAGGCTCTCCCGGAGGCAAGGGGAAGTCCTGATCCAGTCCGAGCGTGCTGTGAGGATGACACAACCTCAAAGAAATTGAAGAGCTAACATATTCTAAGTCTTCCTCACACGAGTGCAGAAAGGAGAAGACACAATTAGATTATTCCAAGTTGAGTAGCAAAGAGTGAGTTCATGGCTGTCACCTACCTCAAATTTCACAAGGTGGTCTTAAATGACAGAAAAGACTCCTTCACAACTCATCCCATTGCTTAGAAAACAACTGTTTCTATTACAGAATTCAAAAGCCTAACGTAGAAGGCCAAGACCAGAAGATAAAGGCAAAACAAGTAAATGTATATAGAAAAAAAGTATAACATGAAAAGACCAAAATTATGCATCTACTCATTGTTAGGCCATCCCTCTTTGAACTCACAAAAAATGTTACTATTAATTGACTTGCTAGTAGCCTATGCAAATCATAACTCAGCTTTTAAAAAAAAAGTTTCTGAAAACATATTCAAATATTAATAAGAGAAACATGAACCATTTTTATAACAAAAATCTTGATTTATTAAAAGCTGGAACTGGTTAAAAATAAATCCTTGACATAAGGTTCTTGTTAGCTTTAAACTGTAAGCATAAAAATACCCTGGAATTATGTTTTGGTATGGATGAAATGTACACTATATAACACAAAAAAAAAGCCTTGACTTGCTGCTATTATTTTTAATTAGGCTCTCTAGCACGTATGGTTTTACCTTCCAACACCAGTTCAAATTTGGGAAAAGGGAGGGTCTGACTCTCCAAACTCATGGGACTGGCAATTCCATGGCTCATGCCTTGGAGCACTAATGCATTTTACATGAGCTCTAAGCATCAGGAAATCCTGGCTTCTGGCGCCAAGAAGTTCAAAACGATAATGACACACATCTGAAAACTAGGATTCGTCGTTCGACTGCCAGTATCTATTCTATCAAACAATCCAATCCTGCTCTGTTACAAATAGGAGAGAACATTTGCAGCAGTCCACACTGTTTCCAATTAGACTGTGTGTCTGAACTGCAGATAAATCCATTGAGCAATCATATCGAAAAGTCTTCCTAGAAAACAGAATTCTAATAAGAAATCTGAATATTTACAGAGGCTATCATCAACAGGCAATTACTAAGTTTGTAATTAGCCAGTTTTTCTGCAGTTTTTCTGTTTTCTTTCTTGAGGTAAGCCTCCAAAATGCCTTGAGACATTACCAGAAAATTCTACAAATACTTAATTTAACTAGGTATACACCAGATATATTTTGCTACTCATTTTAGTTGGAATACAGTCAGATTAAACAGCAGCTTACTAATGTACCTCCCTGATAAGGGATTGAAATTTGATGTCGAGTGATCTGCTTTAACTTTTACCCAAGGACAGTCAAGATATTTTTTTTTCCCCTACTTGAAAGCTTTCTGTCAGAACAGCATCATCTTGACTGAGGCTATATCCGAGTTTACTGGAATCAAAGGAGCCTGCAAGCTTCACCCTACACACCTTTCCCCCCACCTCCACGGGGGCACGAAAAACGTTGGGACCACATACCCACACAATGTTCTGCTTAATACAGAAGTGTGTCACCTCCTGGGTTGTGTGCCTGTTTTAAAGTTGCAAATGGTAAGTCCCAGGGTAAGACTCCAAGAGGAGCATATAGCTCATAGTTCCCTCAGTTTCTCTGTCACCGGTGTGCTCTGAAATGAAGGTTGCGCATTTGGAAATGATCAATGCTAGTATCTCCTTCCCAAACATAGGCTCCACGCAAGGGGTTACACACTAGTCTGAACGTGATCCTTACTGAGTATAAAACACTGCCTTTTTTCAAAAGGATCCATCTCGTTAGTCCTACTTTTTTTCCTGATCTGAGCATTTTAGTTTTTTAAATTTGTTCTTTAAAATGTTACCACCATTCCACCCTTGCTGAATGTTCAGCTTTCTGGTGCATCACAGGTAGAATAAACAAACAAATGTAACCATCCACTGCCCTTTAATAATTACAAGAAGCCAAACTAAGGGAGAAAACTTTTGTTGCTTCAGCTGCACGTACTGTGAATGACTGGTATTTTACAAATGGTGACTGAAGTTGTAAGTGTTGAAAATAACATTCCTCCTTTGGAAAGAAACAACTTCAACCACAGGGTTGGGTATGTCCAGAGAGTATCCCATTAAAGTTAATTCTGTACCTTGACTGTAAAGTTTTTGAAATATTTCCTGCTAATGAGTGCACATAATTCATGCTCTATAAAAGGCATTTCCTAAAGACTACAGGATCTACGAAGATTTCATTCTTTGAACTCATGGGAGAAGTCTACTCAGAAATTCAAACTGGAACAGCTTGCTAACATTCAGAGAAGGAGAGGTCATTGACCAGGGAGGGAATTCAGAGAAACATCTCCCAAAAGTCAAGTCGACATCTTTTGCTCATCTAGCAAATTTTCAGAGCAAGTGCTATCAGTAATCTAATTGAGAATACCTTTGGACAACTTATGTTAAGGGAAAAAAAAAAATTAAAAAACAAACAGAAATAGTTTTGGCAGCTTATTTTTAATAATTTAAGAATATTGGAAACAAAAGTCTTCTAGGTAATCAGCATCTCAAGCCTCTCTTTAGATATTTCCCAACAACAGTGTCTGAACAGTATTTGAGTAATTGTCATAACATTTATCCCTGGAAACATTCAAGGCCAGGTTGGATGAGGCTCTGAGCAACCTGATCTAGTCAGGGATGTCCCTGCTTCTTGCAGGGGAGTTGGATGAGATAACCTTTGAAGGTCCCTTCCAACCCTAACCATTCTATGATTCTATGATCTACTTAGTTGTGTGTTCTACTTGTACTTTTCTATTCTATAGCTTTTGGAAAGCCATGATGTATTACCATGAAATATGTAATTCAGAAGACAGACTGGAACTGCTTTTTCAGTGTAAACCATTCCCACTGCTATGAGGGCAGAAATTGTTGAACACCACAAGTGAAGCCCTAGAAAGAAACTTGAACAGCCATTGTTGGATTATATGCTTTCTTTACAAACAGCAATTTACCTGCTAGAGAAGGGATGCTGCCCAACGAGGTCTCCATTCTGAAGATGGTAATCACTGAAGAAATCCGGACTCACCGCTCCATCGGGGGCTATTAGGCCATCTGTAAAAGCAAGGAAGATATAGTGACTGTATGAAGGAATTGACTTCAGGACTAGCAGGCAACACAACCTGTGCTGATTTTTCTTAGGAAGTCATTAGCAACTTGCAATATTACTGGGAGGAACGTCAAGCAACAATAATACTGAAAAACATCAGCTTCAGGTACAAAAGCACCTTACGGGAACCCCCAGTAGCTCAGCCTACTGCCCTGAAAAAAGCTGTACCTAAAAAAATATTCTCTTATCCCTTTTCCCCAGACCTGTAAACGTTACAGCAAGAACTATCTTGTCTGCCCCATCATGAAAGTGAGCCCAGAGAAAAGTAATGAGAAGGGTCAAACATTAATCTAGGCCAGAAGCATAAAGTAGAAAAGCAGCAAAGGGCTTAATTGTTCAGACTCTACCCTTCACCACTGTATTTCCTAAAACTGATTAAGAAAAACAAGAAAGCAAATTCAAACTTATTTCTTTTATCTCTCCCATATTTTAGTGTCTTCTAGCTATTTCCTAAAAGGGTGGTCTTTTCATATGATACACTCTAAAGAACATAGCTTACAGTTTTCTTTTATTTCCTTTACATTAGAACACTGGCATATGTAGATGCAAACATTTGTAAAGCGAGTAGTATTCCTTAAAGGCTTCACAGTCTCTGCTTGCTTTACAAGGAAAAGGAGAAGAAAATCGGGGGCTAACATTTTCCCTCTGTTACATCAGTGTAAATCCAGGGTGTCTTTGAAGTAAAGTCAGTGAACTGACCCCAGCTGAACAAGTCCAGCTTAACTCTTTCCTGTTACCACTCACAAAACACATTTCTTATTAATACTAAGGGCACAGTTCCTACTTGGTAATGAGTATTAGGCTCTAATCAGATAAACCCAGCTATTTCATTAAAACAGACCCTCCATCGGTTTGTCTCCTTACTGTATGAAAACAATCCCAGACTTGCAGTGCAGAAAGTATCCCAATAAAAACAGGACAGAAACAGGTACATTCAGATGGATACTTTAATAGTTTAGCAAAGGAAAGAGATTCCTAATGACTAGGAAGTTACAAATGCCATTCCACTTTAAAGAAAGAGAGATAAGATCCAGGGAGTCACAGGCCACTTAGCTTAACCTCTGTGGTTTCAAAACTACTAAAACTGCCTGTGCAGGAAGCAGTGGAAAGTTACTTACAGACACAAGGGCTTAGAGATGACGACTCAGGCATTCAAACAAATCTCCCTGTGCTTTATGAATTCACCTGATGTTTTTTGAAGATAATATAGTGACAAATGATAAAAGGAACAGAATTGACACATCTAGATTTCTAACAGACTTTTGATGAGGTGCTACGGAGATTCATTTAGAAGATAATACCTCATGGGAAAGTGACTGAATACAGCGCAACAGATCGTAAATGAAAAATGCTAGCCGTGATCAGACTACGTTTTAGCAGCGTAAGATAGCTGTACGCAGCTATATTCTAATTGTATACATGTGTATACAGTATGTGAAAGAGTATTACTTGACAAGCAAATAATCTGACACAGATCAATATTACTGTCTTTCAGCACGTTCAGCTAGACATGAGTGCTTGGTGATATCATATGGATGCAAAGTGACCAAAGAACAGGAAGGGAAGTTGAAAAGGTTATTATTAATACTTGTGCCAAGTTTTCCTATCTCACCACCTATTCTGTATTTTTCACAGAAAAGAAATGAAGGGGAACATTAGCACTTTTATATCTGCAGCACTTCAGATCAAAACCAACCAATTTAAATGACTATGTATTTTAGTAAGTCAGGTTTGGTTAAAAAGTACTTGAAAGCAGACAGACTTAAAAATAACATCTAGCTTTATATTAATAAAGCAAGCACTAAATTTTAACCTTGAGGCTACAGCTACCAACCACTAAAAGTGTCTTCAATCAAAAGTGTTAACATTCAAACCTTAACACTCAAGAGTTCTGGCTCACGTGAATTTATAAGAAAATGAAAAGACATGGATAGCATCAGCTCCATATTATATGATTACATAGTAAAAGGCCATCTGTTGTTATGTACATTTCAACGTAAATTAGGTTATGTACTTTCAGAGCAAGAGAGACATCGAGCTCATGAAGGTAACTTCAGAGATTCTACCAAGTTTTTCATGTAGGTTTAAATTACTGTGCAAGAGATGTTGGTGTATCAGTGCTGGAAGGAACTCATCTTGACATCAGTGAACTGCAGAGGCATTACAGCTGAGGGGACACTTGTACCGAGCATCAGCCATCAGTGCAGGTCATTTCTAAAATTATCAAACTGAAATACAAACATTTAATTTCTGACTGCACAGATATTTGTATTTTTGTTATTTTTTGACTAAGTAATGCTCTTTCCTTTGGAAACCCAAATGCCTACGCCAGTTAGTACAATAATCTGTAAACTTTTCAAAGGAGTATTATGTCCCCTCTGGCCACATCTCAAAAGTATAAATCTAGCAGGCTTCAGAAACACACCATTACTGGCACTTGTCGGAAGGAACCTGAGAAGTGAATCTGTATTTTGAATATAATCACCTACTCTTATACCTTTAAAAACAAAAGCACTTTTCAAACATCTGCAGAACATATCATTGGAAATCTGCCTCTCCTTCCCGGTTAAATATCAAATCCAACACAAAAATCTTTGTTCAAATAACATCAAGCCTGTAACTTAAATTATTAAAAGCCAGGAACTTTAGTGTTACTGATGCCACTCCATCTCTAGCTCACACTATTGGGAAAAGAAACAGCCCTGTGAAGTAAGCAAAGGTTTATTATTAAGACCTGTAAAGGGGAGACTACAACAGGCGTGCTGGCACATCTGTAACTTAGGAAGCCCAGAAAAGATCCTGGTAGCGGTACAGCACACGGCTCACACTGCCAACCTTGCAAGTCTAGTAGTGCAAGATAAGCCTACAGGATGCAAAAGGTAAAAACATACCACTGAAAAGGCAAGTTGCTATGGCTGACATATATAATCACAAGTAGAAGAAAAAGAATCCTTACGTTCTGATATCCTTTGAGAATAATTTTTAAAATGCTGCTGAGATCTTGCACAATTATTTTTTCACAGCAACTGCAAGTAAAGCTTATGGGTTCTAGTGGATTTGTTTTTCTTATTACTATTCCTGCAAATTCATCCAGACTCAGAGTTTTGTGACTCATGCTTCATAGCAAAGGACTGGACACTTATGTGGAAAATAAAAAACCACAGACTCAAATCCAGCAATTAAAAAAATACATGTAGACACAGTCATCCAGGAGTTTCAAAAGGATATAAACCCACAAGTCTGGGAGCATAAGCAACCTCCTAGTTACTAAAAGTTATGAAGATATTTATCTGGTGGGCAAATTATTTCATTGTTGTCTCCTGCAGAGTTTTTTAGAACCTTCCTCTGAAACAACTGGCAAGAGGACATTAGACCAGATACGACAGTGTCTTAATCCAGTATGGCAACTTCTGTTTTCTTAGTAACTACAAAATCTTTACAGGAGCAGAGAGAGACAGAGGTTCCACCTGAGATCCCCTAGAACTGTGCCATTATCCTACTAATAGGATGAAGCAAAATGATGATAGATGTATTTTTTTCTTTAGGAAATGTATTAGGGTTAATCTCAAATAAGAACATGACTGCTCTTAAAAGTTATTTTCATTTTTTTTAAACTATCTCCTTCAAACTGTCAAGTAAATAGAAATTTTTCAGACAAGAAACTGAAAAATAAATATATATATATTTACAGAAGATATTCACGTGCTTCCCTAGATATATGACAGCAAAAATCATACAATCAGATTAGCTGAAAGGCACAGAATGATTGCCTCTGCTAAGGAACCTACAAGTTTGATGCGTTTCAACTGAAGTCTTTCGTCACAATCTGCAATAAAAATTCCATTGTAGAACTAACACATGAGGCAGAACAAAATTGAGCATCAAATCCCATAGCTGTGAATTTAACAGAGGTGAGAAAAGGTTTGTGTTTGCAAAGCAAACAAGCTATGGACACACAAAACAGGCATGAAGAAGGCTGGGCCACCTTCATTCAAATTAGTTGTTGTGCTGCATAAGCTCTCCAAGATAGGTCTACTCGTATTTCTGAGGACCTGTAACACTTCATAAAGTCATGGATATACAGTACTCAATCTGTCATTAATGTTCTAAGAAGCACAAGCCCACCCCTGGCTATAGCATGCATCAGTGTTGCTCCTAGTGACACAAAAGGGTAACTCTCCTGCTGGTTTGAGTCAGCAGATTCTTTCTACGACCCCAGCTCCAGCTCTGGGTTCAACACAGAAGTAGCATGTATACTAATCTACTATTCAGGGTGTAGCAGCCGAATACTAATACGTGCTGCCTTACCTGCATTGTAGTAGAGGTCAGGTCTTTCCAGAATATCCCCTTCGTGGATGTAGGGCTCAATACGATCATCACCATACAGGTACTGCTCACTGTCATCCATCTGCCGACTCTCCACCATCTCCAGCCACTGAGAGTTGTGCCATCGAAATTTCTCGCTCTGGATTTTCTTAGCCCATTCCTCATCATATTCCTGTTAAAAATCACCACACAATATTTTAGGATGAGGTATAGACAAAACCATTTGGTTTAACAGGAAATGGCAGAGGAATTTCACTTCAGTGAAAGATGTAAGTTTCAGGGGTTAGTAACTTAAATCTTCTATACAGTTTGCAGAGTACTTTGAGCAAACAAGTACTAGGCATTATTCTGTTTTTGTACATGCAGCAGTACAATCTTCCTTTCATGGGTTGTAACTTTACACCATTCAGGAAAAAATCCTGCTTTGAGCAAGGAAGTTCCATCATCATAGTCTCCTCATTTGGTTTATCAAAAAGAGCCAATTACTGCCAATTTTCAGCAGGATTTCAGTAATTAGTTACTAACGCTTGCCAAATACTCTGTACATCCTCATTAGATGAGCGTTCAATAGGACAACTAGTTAGTAGAAAACACAACAAAAAAAAAGTTGTGATAAAACAAATCTTTTTTTTTTTTTATTTCATGAGCTCAAATAAGACAGGATTTAATTTTCAACTTCTTGTCAAATTTTATAATGGCTTTCTATATTTAATACTGAGAACCCACGAAAATGGTACCAACATTTGTAATAAAGAAGATAAGGGAATCCAAGATACAAAACTAAAATCTGAGAGGAACTTCTCCAGAAAGCTGAAGAAAAGAAGATACAGGTTCCGGCTGCTATGGAAACAAAATGGAGGCACGAAATTTCAATCTGGATTGCAGCCTGATTGCACTCAAGTGATGTGATATTCAATATAAAGCAGCATCAGAGGGAAAGGACATAGCCTACAGTCACTGCAATCAGCTGCTTAGAAGGCTCCTCTAAACAGACCAGACTGTGGGCTGCTGATTGCCACTCAGGGATCACAGATCTGTGATAATTCTCAATTTCTCAATATTACTGGAAAGATAGGGCGCAGCTAACAAGAGGAAACTCATCAACATATGAAATCTGCAGATGTTACCAATTTGGGAAGATTCATGAACAACGCACCATGGTCAGTACTTTTTAAATCAAAGGATTGTGAACAAGAATAACATTCATAATCAAAGTCTTTCTACTTGTAGAAAGAAATATCCTCGTGAAATAGGCCCCACTTCACTATCTTCTAACCTAACTCCAAAGGAGAGAAAAATTCAAAACAATTTCTTAACTCTCACATTGGTTAACACATGATCTAGACAGACTTTCCTTGGAGATCTAGCTGGCGTAGGTTAAGGATTTTAAAGTCTGTTTTACTTTGCCCTGAAGGGGATGATGAGTGTTCACACAATTAGCGACAATGCCTTGGCTGCAGAAGTGGTAATTTCTTAAACTGCTCCAGCAAGATATGCAAAAGTAGATCTGTCTATAACCGGAGGTCAAAAAATAACAGTGAAGACAGAATAAGTTGGCTTTACTAGCTCAGGTTAAACTTCTGAAACCTCTATAGACTGAACTGAGCTTTTAAACTGACTTAATATTCAGCCTACCTTGTCTTCACCGCTATTAACCTGACACAGTAACACACTCTCTATCCTCTGCCTTTTGCACCCTTCTGACTGGTCGATAACACGAAAACCAGCTGGCCCCGTCATTCTGGCAGAGGCTTCTCCGACATCGCTAACGAGTAACTAGAGCATCCAAGATTTCACGGGGAATCAAGTTGCATTGTGAAACCACAAACCCTTATTCTATGGCAGTGGGTTTTTAAACTTTGTTTTACTTGGAGAAATGGCAAGTTTGTTTCTCTTGGCTTAAAGCAGAACGTAAACTCCTTTTTGATGGGACATCCACGCAAGTACCTGCAGATTTGTAATATTATTCTGAATTTCTCAGATTTCACCTCTGATCAACACTAATTACTAGACCTTTCTAACTGCCTTCTGCACCACTCTGGCACATAAGTGGTCCTGTTCAAAAACTTGGTCTCCTACATAACTTCCATATACACAGCAGGTATCACCCATGGGATCTATAGATATCCTCAAGTGAAATTCCAGGTTTCTATCAGCCATACAATAATGCAGCAGCCTTAGGGAGGGAGGAAGGGAGGAGAAAAAAAAAATCCAAAACACCAAAAACCAACAAAACCACACCTATGCTTCATATTATTTGGAAAAAGAACATCTCATGCTATTTCTGCATCCTGATCTTTTCCCCCACTTCCACTCTCAGTTAAAAGGAAAGGCTAGAAATAACAGTGCAAAACAAGAGTTTGCCTGGAAAAAGCAAGCTCATCACTGAGATTTATGAAATGACTCATAAGAAACAAACGGGCGTGACTTTCAATGATGACATCTGACCAGCATCTTGGAAACATCTCCTTTGCTGCATCTGCCAGAGCTAAACCATGGGCTATCTGTTATGTCAGCCTCCAGCAGTTGTGAATTACTTACAAGCTTTAGAGAAACACCTTGTAACTCCCAGAAGTCATACTGCACAGTAAGAAAACTATTCCCAGAAATCATGATTGCAAAGTGGGGGGAAATAAACAAATTTAACAAACAGCAAATTAGACTGATCTCTGGGACAGCTGAATCCCTTTTACATTACCTTGTTTACCTTTAAAAGTTCTCAAAATCAGAAAGGCCAGCAGCTCAAGTACCTAATTCGCATTTACCATGAATGCACTTCAAAAACATGTTAATCTTCCCAAAGGTATAACCTCTAATGAATCCCCCTTGCCCAACATCACTGTTCCCTTCCACACCACTGTCTGAACAGGCTGAAAGTCTGTCACAGATAGACATGAACTACTTATATCCTTCTAAAAAAAAAAAACCAAAACAAAAACAAAACAAAACAAAAAACAAAACATAAAAACCCAAACATTCCTCAGATCCTAACTGTTTTTTTTTTCTTTAGATAATGACAACAGGGTTAAATATTCCTATGTATCTACATTTCCCATCCTATATTCAGAGGCTTAAAACTCCTAGGTATTTTAACTTCATCATTCATTTAAATTTTAGAAAACAGGATTAGCAACTGGTTGCAAATTAGCAGCTATAAGATTGAGCATATTTGTATATTACTTAAAAATCACAAGTTATCCGCTCAGCAGTTTTGGGTAGTTTGTTACATTTGTAACTTGCATTTCACTATGAATTAGCAACAAGAACAAAACAGTGAGTGCACCAGAATCAGATCAACGATGAGTTTGTTCAAGAGTTTCATTCTGGCATCAATCCTAGAAAAGGATGATTTGTAATCTAGAATGATTTACATAACCCCAGCACAAAAAAAAAGTCCATTTAAGTACTGCTAGATCAGGAATACCTCTGTAGATTTTCCACAGAAATATGCAGAAACACCACTGGGTAAATGATTAACAGAATAACATCAGAATGGAAGAAAAGCTGTAAATGCAAGACTCTAGCCAAAAGGCACAAAGAAAGCAAGTTAAAGAAGTTTAGAGCAAACCAATTCCCAAAAAGACACCAAGTCTTCCAGTAATTATATTCTGAGCTATTAAAACCTTTTTTTTTTTTTTTTTTTTAATTTTGGGGGTGAGGGGGATTGTTTTGGTTGGGTTTTGTTTTTGGTTTTTAAAACACATGAAGCACACCTCCTTTACTAAGGAATTCCTGCAAAAATGAAACCAGAAAACTAAACATCATGGAGATACAAACAGAGCTTTGTGCCCTCCAGCCCTCTAAAATAAATGTTGGGCTACTAGAAAAATGTCGAGTGGGGGTATGAAAAGAAGGTGGACAGAATGTGTCTATTCTCCAACCCCCTCACCCTCCTCAAATATTGCATGTTCAGAAACATAAAAGGAGGAATCTGAAGGTTGATTTTATTCTCTTTGGAGCTCCCTGACATCACTGGTTTTAACATTCGGTTTCCATAAATCCAAAAGTGTCATAGAAGATGTATGGTTCGACTCTGCGAGGAATGTGCCATCCTTTTTGAAGTTCTACTTCCAACTTTGTTTACTACTGAACCATTGAAATATTATGAAGCGTTAACTGGCCTATTATCAGAGCGTGTCTGTTCCCTATCAGGGGTCCCCTTTGTCACTGGCTTCCGTCACACCTTGTATCTGATTAACACACTATAGGATAACATAGAGCTACACAGATCTGCTTTGTGTTCTCTCACAGCTGATGAAAAACAGATTTTCCTTTTCACTTTAATGTGGTTGCCCTTTAATTGGGTCTGTAATAGGGTTCATTTGATGTGATTCCTCATACTAAACTAAAACTGCTATACAGTAAGTAGAATGCTCATTATGTTCAAGGCTGTACTTGGTGATATGTTACATTTTTCAATATTTAACCATTCCTAAAACAAAATTTACAGGAAAGGTTAAATTAACCATTTATTAAGAAAGAAAAGATGTATCTTGCCTAGCTATCCAAAAGTTAGGCATGTCATTTGAACTATGTGCCTCTATAAACCAAGGAGAGAAACAGATGTTACGGATCACCTTCTGCAGGTGTCTACGACACCTACCTTAGGGTAATTACACCAGAGGGCAATTCATTCACAGGCCAAAAAAAAAAAAAAAAAAAAAAAAAAATCCTTCTACCACTTACATGTGTGCAACCCAGAGTCACTTCACAATCAGGTTCATCACTAAATATATTGTCACAGGGAGCTCCCAGAAACCTGTGATATGAAACTAACATCAAGGCAGAGAAAAAGAGTAAACATTCATGCCCCCTACATTTAGGTGCCTACGAAAAATGCACAACATCCATAGAGTTTTTCTATTGTCAATAGCTGAAGAGAGAAACTTTTTTTTCCCCCCCCTTTAGAGGAATGTAAGTTATCTTGTTGGCAAGCTGTTATAAAAGGAACAGAGATCAGTGGTTTGGCTCACCTTCCTAGTCTTACAACTCCAAAGAGCAAGCACCAATACTAGGAAGGAAATCTCAACAAGATAGGTTTATGTGAAGACAGAAACCATCAGGACACACCTGCCTGCAGTGTGGTTACTCTTCCAGTCCAGGCAGGGCCTTTCCTGCTGGGTGCATGCACTTCGCTACAAAAAGCTCCCAGCACCGAAGTGGACTAACTGCAAATTTAACAATGCAGAAGTTGATCGGTGAAAACGTATGTCAACTGTTCTGCCTGCAGTGCCACACCCTAGCTGCTCTTCTGCCCACCTCTCTGTATTCATGATTATTAGAGGATAACAGGGGAACAAGAGGCACCACAGAAAGGGGGAGTCTTGACAAGTGAAGGGAGAACCTTTTTTGCTAGAGTGATTACAGCACTCTTCATGGAAAGAGGACACCAAGCTGGAGTCAAAGGTTATCTATTTTCAGAGTACACTGCCTATTCAAATAAGCCCCCACCAAATCCCTGTGGTCTGCTGTTCCTTGATTCTAAGAGAGCTGGCCAACATCTTGCACAGCTGGCCCCAAATCCCAGAGCACTCAGAGTTCACAGCACATTCCTGCTTCTTATGTGAAATTCCAGCATTCCCAACATGGAGGACTGCATCAGGGCACTTAGCTAATATGGAAAGATGCAAGCCGTTCTTTAACACAGCTTTCCACATGAAGCCACCATTATCTGACATTCATTATAAATACCAGCAGCAAAGAACAAGCGCTGGATAAACACCTTAGGCATGAAGCCCTTCCTAAATCACACAGACAATGCTGTAGCTATCTAGATGTTGTTTTACTTCTGCAGGAAGCATAATGATCCATTCTTGATCAGAAGAGAAACAAGATGGTACAGCAGGCCTGAATTCAAAGCTGTAAAAACAATGACTAGGAAAATGGGGGAGGGATAAGGCTTGGACTACACAGTCCAAGGACATGGTTATGGTTAATTAAATATCCTTTGAATAAATGAGAAAAATAATTTAACTGCAATAAGACTGAGCTAGGAGCAGAAAAAGAATGGGAAACTTGAGATATTAATAACCCCTTCAACTCTTGATAATATTGTCCAAGGTGAACAGAATAAAAGCATCCCAAATAAGCTGACAGTTCTTTCCACAAGCTTTGAGTTGCAGGTGTCCAGGCCTCTGAGGCAAAGAGAGCTTCATTTGCTCGAGACTCCTGCACTAGCTGGTGATTCTAGGCTTTCAGCTGAGCCATGCAACCTGTCCCGCTTCAGGTGTAAAAGTACACTAAACTAGCTGCTTGGTATCACGTGCTGAGTCTTGACACGAGACTGAAGCATTCCTAAATTATCAATGCAGACTTTATTTTTGAACAAAAGGGATATTTTGCATCTATCAGTGTGAAGCTGAGACTCCCCAGTACATACTATGCTAAAGCAGCACATCTGTTTCAGTTCATCAATGGCAGAGTCCAGCCAAGTTATATTAAACAAATCATCACTAGTGTAACATTTCCATAATTTCTGTGACAATTACTTTACTACAGAAAGCATATCTCCCCTAAGGCTTATAAGGCATCTGATTTTCTTCAGTGTTATTTCAATCACACTATATAGAGCTTATTGATGAGTGAAAGAAGCATTTGTCTCCCTGAGAAGAAATTACTTTCAAATCTCTATTCTCCAACATTTAGTTTCTGATTTCCATCGTCAGAGGAACTAATCCTGTCAGCACGCATGGAACAAGACTGAAAACTTAAGTTTTTCTTGTTATGGATTTAGCACAGATAAGAAGTTTCACCAGTCTTAGGGACTATGTCTGTTCAGACACCTCAGAGGCACTGGTTGTGTAAAATTGCCATACAACCAAACACCTCAGTGTTTACAGGCTCTTTTACTATATCCTCAGAGCTGCATGGCAAAACACCTATAAAGATGTGAGGTTGTAATAACTTACTGTTTCATATTTTCTCCCATCATCATCTAGAATGCATTACCTTTTTTTGCCTGTGATTTTTGGTACTGGGAGACAAAGCGCAACCAGCTTGTAACATTGCTGAGAAAGCAATCAATTAGTCATTCTCTCTGTTTTCCAGAAAAGAGCTTCCTATTCTCCACAGGGACATGGTGTTAGTTATGGTTTATGCAACTTAATATCCAACAGCTAAATAATAAAGCTAAAAATAACTTCTCAGAAAGGAAAAACTCTCCTAACTTACCAGTGAACACCATTTTAAGTGTTGCACTGCTCCACAACCAAGGAAAAACATAATTTACCACCACATAAACTACTCTCAATTCATGCTTGGTATCTTCTCCTCTACCCCCATTTACAGCAGTACCACATCATTTCCAGCCTTTATTCTTCCTCAAGGCCCTAGAAGTCCTGTCCAGTGCTTCTTGCAAGTTGAGAAGCCTATCCCATCCATTATCATCGCACTCCTCATTTACTCACTGCTAGCATGAAGATTACCTCTTCCTAGGAAAGAAAAAAAAGCCAAGTACATTTTACTCAGATGTTAATATTGAATATGAAGGTCTACCTTAAAGTATTTATTCCTCTAGATTCTATAAAATAAGTGTTGCTTAATAATATTGCTAACATAGTAGTATCTAACTACTGAAAAATTATGTAGCACATTGTAAAGCTCCCCCATAAGAACAAATCAATGCCTGAGACACTGAAATTGCACTGGCCCTAAGATAAAACAAGTGCTGGAAGCACTCAGATTGTCCAGCCCCACCCAGAAGATAAAAAAAAAATCTTTCTACTGTTTCCACTGTAGATGTCCTTGGAAATAATTGGTCTTGGCAAGCTGATCATAATGCCCATCATAAAATAAGTACTAAGTGCAAATTCATCTTGCCCTTAATGAATGTCAATGGTAACTCTGCTGCTAACTAGTTGGGCACAGTTTTCATTTCATACATCCATGAAGCAAAACCAGAGCCAGATAAAAAAATTCCAACACAGAAAGTGTTAGATTTTTTTTTTTTTTTTTTAAGATGAATATTAAATTAGAAGGCATTGCTAATGAGTATAACAGAAAAAGACAAAATAGATTATCGTATTGTGCAGCGTAAGTTAGGTCTTATGCTATATTAAACCCTTCAGAGAAAAAGCTGCAACATGCATAACAACTAAAGAAGAAACTAAGCAGATGATAGGAAAAGCATTAAGGTAGTCAAAGACACTACTCTTGGCTCATGGCTAAGTCCTACTTGGGTGTAAAATTTAATTTTGTGATAGCTACACTACTTCCAAAGGATGTACAGTCTGTACAATCCTAAGACACCACAAAATGCTGAAACTTCTTTGTGTCAATAGAAGTCAATTCAATTAAACAGGCCAGGAGGAATTTTAACAGTGAAATGCAACTTTTAAGTTGAATCAGTTTCACAATGTCTTTCCTTCAATGAAGAACACTCTAGAAAATATTAACGCTTCTAGAGTCAAGGATCCCCAGAAGCAGATTACACATGCTATACATGTTATAGAAGCTGATAAAGCAATAACACTTCACAATTGAGTATTCTTTCTTTTATCCAAGTTAGCAGTTTAACACAAAACTGTCCCAAATGTTTACTGTCATCAATAGATAGTTAGACAAACTAAGTCATGTAGCTAAATGAAACCTATCCAAGAGTTGAAGACAATATTTAAAAGTTCAATATTACACTGACTGTTCCCCCAGCAGAAAAACAATCAGCTTCAAGATCACTGCCCACAATTTCTTTTTGAAACAAATATTGGCATCAGGTTACGTAGAAAAGCTGAATAAAAGCTGCTGGGTAACAAGAGCCATTTGTTTGGAGAACTAAGAAACAATGAAAGCTTGACATACTCATGTAATGTGATTAATTTATTTAAGTATAAAAGCACTCTTTAAAAGTGTCTGTAGTGTAAAGCTAATTGGTATGAATTTTTGAAGTATACATGCACTTTTTGGAAGTTTGGTACACAGCCTATATTAACAATTGTCATTGTCCCATGAAAATTGATCTTTTACCTATGTGATTACGAAATTGCACATGAAAAATATTCTCAACTTGCAAGTTATTGCTACTTAGTAATTTTAGAGTTATCCCACGTAAAGGGGTTCTTGAAGGACAGATAATAAAATTAGACCTACCGCTATAATATCCAGAGTGTTGTCACAAACTTTGCGAATCTCAGCATTTTTGTCATGCATCAGGTCTATAAGATATGCTGGAGCCTCTGGAAAGAAACTGTTAAGGATAAAAGCTATTTCTTTCACAGCCCTAGGTTCTTCCAACTGCAAATTTTGTTAAGAATCATAGTCAAGAATTTTCCATTGGATGTGAAGTTCAGCAGCCTTACCTCAGTCAGGTTTTGGGGTTTTTTTTATGTTTTTGTTTTTGTTTTTTTGTTGTTTTTTTTTTTTAAATCACATTTTAAGATGCCCATATATCCTTCAAAATTGCTGAAGAAAAATTACATGCCTCTTACAAAGAAAATATACTCTGATCTGTTACAGGAAATCCACGTACCTAACGTGTTGGCCCAAAAGGCATAGATTTTGTGGAACAGTTTAATCTTTTGAGACTGTTAGTTTTGTAACCTTTAGGGAGTTTTCTTGTTTTAAAAAAAGGTTTCCAGTGTATTAGTTGCAAAAATACTGAAGATAATGCTATCATTTGCACAGCAGATGAATACTAGTCTTGTTCAATTTGAGTGCGAAAAGCATTGTTCAAATGTTGGTGCTTTATCGTTATAGATATAAAAAGAGAAACTTTTTTTTTTTTTTTTTAAAGCTAGCCACCTAGGAGTCCAAACAGGAGACTAAGAACAACATCCCACATGGCTTCTCAGCTATTCTACAGGGCTTAAAGGAAAAAGGACATTAAGAAGTAGTCCTTGTATTGTTAGCAAAGTTATCACTAGTCTGCTATCCCTACAAGGGCTCCTTTCAGCCTATTCTTCATGTTTCAACAAAATTTAACATTCAGTTAAGGCCTAAAGACAGCTAGCACCTCTTTCCAGAGCTTTTGGACCATCTGAATGAGCTCAACACTAGCAGTGATTGAAAGAATAAGTAGTAAAGCGTGAATAAGAGTTAAGTAACATGCAAAAAAATCGAACAGATTCACCACATGAGGAAACTGAAGAACAAATTCAGTCCTCAATAGACAGGTGAAAAAAAGGAGAAAAAGGAAAGCCAGGAAAAGAAATCAAATCTCTACAGTGGGAAGAAGATGGGAGACTTATGCCAAACAAAATTAAAGGAACAATTAGGCAGACAAAAAATACAGAGCGGTCATTATTTATGTTTTCTAGACTGACATAAGAAACAATGCTATAAAACTATTTTAATGCACATAACTTCAGACCATGCAACATGTATGTACAATGGTGCTGTGCAAGAAGTTTGTCTATGCTTTACATAAGTTTTTCTATGGACTATGATTTGCAAAACAAATTCATACAGTAATTCATACTGGATAGGAACTAATGGGTCATCTGGTCCAGTGATCCCTCTCCTACTCCCATCCCTGTTTCAAAGCAAGCTAACTTTTAATCTTTACTATTAATCTTGCAGTCCCTCCACATGGCTAGGCTGCTTAGATTTTTTCCTTCTGCTGAAATAAGCCATTTACAAAGAAATCTCCAAGATCAGAAGGTTTATGCAAGAGAAATACAGGCCAAACATCAGTGATGGCAAATTAACTACTGTAATTCTAGATGTTTAATTTTTAAAAAGATACGCGTCTCCTTGATAATGACATCTCTGGTGGCTTGGTGGAAGACCATCTGATAAAATACATAGATGATCTGGCAGACAAACTCATCATCTTCCTGTTGAGCTGCAACAAAAAAAAAAGAAAATCCCACAACTTTAGATCTTGCAATAAGCAGCTCTTGATACTTAGAGACTGAGCTCAGCTCTTACATGTCAGCTAGACAGTTCAGTGGCATGCACGCATTTCATCTCCTGACAACACAAAATGAATGTTTCTACATGACTGGAGCAGAGAAGAAAAGATCACAGATTGCATCAAGAGTTGTGGAGGTGTGGGAAAAACCAAATCTATTAGACCACTAATATTACTCAGTACGTCTCTATTAATAATGGAATAGTTGCTCCTCCTTTCCTAGACAAAACACCTACTCCTGCCTTGCAAGAGAAAATGAATGGTGCTTTCAGTTACAGTACAGCTACATCAACTAAACTTCTCTGAAAAAGAAGACCTAAAGTCAAACATGGCAATATACCATTTAGAAGCTCAATGAGCGCAGGGATGATTCCAGATTTAGCCAGCAGAGCAGCGCAAGAGTCATCCATAGAAACTGTTCCAATCATTATCACCACTTCTAAAACGAGGTCATCTTCTGCAGAACCTGGTAAGTCAGAACGCAGAAATTCTTAGAAGTTCTTAATCTGTGGCAGTTGTATATTTTCGGTAGATATGACCCTGTTCTTCAGTGTTGTGTTTCCCTAAACAATCACAAATTATGAACGTAAAGAGACTCTACTCTGAAAGAGCTTTCTAAGTATTCTGCAAAAAACTCTGCTTTGAAAGACTAACCTAACTTTGTACAGACCTGGTTTTAGTTTATCCTTGAGGTACGGAACCAGTTTGTACTCTTTCAGCACAAGTTCCCAGTCCAGATCTGGTAAGGTCAAATTTGCAAGTGTTCCCAGGCATTCAATCACAAATTCCTCTTCTTCATCATTTGATATTTGAGCTGCTAAATCACCAACATAATCCTAAAGAAAATACAGCAACAAACATTACAGGTGAATAATCTGAGGTTCTGAAGAACTCACAACTTGGTCAAATCAAAATAGTTCTCACAAGAACACTAAGGAGACTTTTCTCCTGAAGCGAGGGCTAATAAGTGTTCAATTTCAATTGAACAATCATCCACGAAAACATTTCAGCATTCTTCCAGTCCATCCTTTCACTTTTAAGAGATGTAGATAATTTGTTCAGATGTTCCAAAAGTAGCTACTACACACAGTTTGAGAAGACTGTTAGAAAATAAGATAAAGATCATGAACACCATAGTGTGACAGTAATGGAGTCCTCTTCCTCAAGATTTTAAGAAATAACTACAAGACTTTCTGGGGACATGAACAGGGGAATCATGGATTCTACTTACTAATTCCATGCTGATTTAAGAGAATTTGATATTCCATCCTCATTTTAACAGTATATTTAAAATTACCACAATTAAGATGTCATGTTTCCTCCCCTTCTTTTGAAAGGGTGGCTTTACATGGTTAACTAAATATTAAGTATTCAAAATTTTTAGATATCCACTTATACAAAACACTTGTCACAGTGGAAAAAAAAAAATCCTATTTTATTTCACCCTCTAGCTCTAGAAGTAGACATTTAGGACAGCTTAATTGTTATGATGTGCACCTCAGCAGCTGAAGGGTTTTTTTTTTTGTTTGCTTGGTTCTGTGTCTTTTGTTTGCTTGGTTTTGTGTATTTGTTTTGGAACAAGGGCTTATTGGATCTGTTTTCCCTGTAGTGAGGGATCAAAACACTGATCTACCAACTGAGATAGCCTTAAAAAATGAAACAAAAATCAATCCATGACAGCCAAGAAAACTTAAGCTGGACAACCCTGTAAAGACAAAACAAAGCAGGTCTCCAAAGCCAGTCTTTTCCAGTAGGAAGAACCAGAGATCACACTAGGTATTAGATAGTACTTACAATAAACAGGCTTTTAGTTGGCCCATCATGTTGTGAAATATTCCTGATCATCTTCATTAACAACGGGTCCTTAAATTTCAAAGCCCGCTTCATTAGCATTTTCAAACCATTTCCTGAAAACAAATAAACACTTAAGAAATCCTTCAAATAAAAAAAAAAT